>JAPDNY010000002.1:935884-1137341 GCA_029375565.1 Gekko gecko | reverse complement strand
TTATTATTTCTTGGTAAATACAATTTATTATTGGATATATCACAAGTTCATACAATTTAAACATAGCAATACATACCCATTTTTCTTTTTTTCCCTTTCTCCCCCCACACCAGGCTTCCAGCACTGCTCCAACCCCATTAATATCTCTCTTATTCTATTACAGTTGCTTCTAAACTTATTTCTCTTACTAACGGTAACAATACAAGTCTAATTCTCTTTCCATTTCTTCTTAATAACTGTCAAAGCTAATCAAACCACTTTTAATGTCCCAATTTTTCAACAGATATTTTTGAAAGTCTTTCCAGTCTTTGAAAAAGGTTTCATCTTCTTCGTTGTTTAGCTTTCTTGTTAACTTGTCCATTTCCGCTAAAAACAACGTTTTTTTAATCCATTCCCATGTTTCAGGTACTTTATCTTGTTTCCAACATTGAGCAAAAGTCAGTCTTGCTGCTGTAGTCAAGTACCATAATAGTGTTCTCTTGGCTACAGTTATTTCTTCCATTTTAAGACCTAACAATAACATCTGTGGGTCTTTCTTAAAAGTACAATTCAAAATTTTTTGTATCTCATTGTGGATCTCTGTCCAATACTTTACTGCTTTATCACATGTCCACCACATATGGTAAAAAGACCCTTCATGTTTCTTACATTTCCAACATTTGTTAGACATACTTTCATTTATGATAGCAATTTTTTTGAGGCGTCATATACCATCTGTACATCATTTTATAACAATTCTCTTTAACATTTACACAAGTTGAAATTTTCATTGACTTTTTCCACAAGTATTCCCAAGATGTCATTAATATCTCTGTATTAACATTTACCGCCCATTTTATCATTTGCTCTTTTACAACTTCATCCTCCGTATACCATTTCAATAAAACCTTATACAGTTTAGAAATCATTTTTTTTCCTTTCTCAAGCCATACAGTTTCAATTTCAATATTCTTTTCTCTAAAACCATATTCTCTTTTATCGGTCTTAAATAAATCATAAATCTGTCTATACTTCAACCAATCATATTCAAATTCAACATCAAATCTATCTTTTAACACGAAATTTTTCCCTTCAGATTTTAAAAGATTTTTATAAGGTAGCCAGTCTAGTCCTTGGTTTCTTGAATATGGATTGATCACTTCAGCTGGTACAATCCAAAGTGGTCTTTCTTCAGAGAAGAATTTTCTATATCTCATCCATGTCTCGAACAGTGATTGTCTTACAAAGTGGTGTTTAAAAAATTTATCCATTTTTACTTTTCCATACCATAAATATGCATGCCATCCGAATTTGTTATCATGCCCTTCCAGGGCCAATAACTTCTTGTTTTCCAGATTGATCCACTGTTCCAACCATGTTAAACAGACGGCATCATAATACAATCTTAGATTTGGTAGTTGTAGGCCTCCTCTTTCTTTCGCATCACATAAAATTTTCATTTTAATCCTTGGCTTTCTTCCTGCCCATACAAATTTGGATAATTCTTTCTGCCACGAATCCAGTATTTTCCTTTGTTTTAGTATTGGAATAGTCTGAAACAGAAACATCAAACGCGGCAAGATATTCATTTTTACAGTCGCGATTCTTCCCATCAATGATAAATTCAAAGTGTCCCATTTCTTCATATCTTGCTGAATCTTATGCCACACCTTTTCATAATTGTTTTTAAACAAGTCAATATTTTTCATGGTTAATTCAATTCCAAGATATTTAGTCTTTGTGACTACTTCACATTGTATTTTCTCTTGAAGTTCTGTTTGTCTTTGTTTCGTCATATTTTTGCACATCACTTTAGTTTTACTTTTATTAACATAAAATCCCGCAACTGAACCAAATTCTTCAATTTTTTCCATCAATTGTGGTATTTTCTCAATTGGGTCTTGAATCATAAACATTACATCATCTGCAAATGCCCTGTATTTATAGGCAAAACCTTTCACTGTAAGTCCTTCAATATTATTATCTTTTCTTATCGCTGTTAGTAATATTTCCAATATCCAAATAAACAACAACGGGGATAACGGGCAGCCTTGACGTGTTCCTTTTTGGACTTGGAAGAAATCCGTCTTTTCTTTATTTATATTCAAAGCCGCTTTTTGTTCGGAATATATTGCCACAATCATATTTAAAAAAGACTGTCCAATGTCCATTTTTTCAATAACTTGCAGCATGAACTCCCAATTTAAATTGTCAAAAGCTTTTTCCGCATCTAAGAAGAGGAATCCAACTTCTTTTTCCGGATGTTTGTCATAATATTCAATTGCATCTATCACCACTCTTAAATTGTCTCTGATTTGTCTGTTTGGTAAAAATCCAGCTTGTTCTTCCGCTATTGTATCTTTCAAATATTTTTTCAGTCTCTCCGAAATTATTTTTGCAAATAATTTGTAATCGTTATTTAATAGCGATATTGGCCTATAATTCTTTACTTGAGTCAAATCCAAACCTTCTTTAGGTATCAATGAAATATTTGCTTCTTTCCATGAATCTGGGATCCATTTGGTCTTTCTTATCTCATTTGACAGAAGTACTAAAATAGGGGTTAGCTCCTCTTTAAATTTCTTATAAAACTTTGCTGTAAAGCCATCTGGTCCTGGAGCTTTGCCCAACTTTGCATCTTCTATCGCCATTGTCACTTCTTCTTTCTTTTACTAAACCATTTAATAATTCCTTAATTTGTTTTCCCAGCTCTGGAACTTCAATAGTCTCCAAATAATTCTTAATTCTCTGTTGATCAATTCCTTTCTTTTTGAATAATTTGGCGTAATATTTAAAAAAGCTCTTTTTATACCATTCAAGCTCATAACATCCTTTCCATCTTCAATAATCTTAGATATAAAATTCCTTTCTTTTCTATTTTTCTTTTTTTTTTTTTTTTGAAACAAAATTTTTATTGGGATATATTCAACATTTCCAATCACGTTACCAATACAGTTTCCAAAAAGTAAGATCCCAATCCCCCCACCCCCTAATAGGCTTCCAACACTGCTAATAACAAACAGAAAAAATTATAAGGCAATCAAGTTTAGACTTAAATACCTCGACAAACCAGGTAACACATTTAAATTATATATAACCTCTACAATTTCAGCATATTATGTATAACAGTACATACAGTTCAAAATTCATTTCACTTCTCATTCAATATCCGTACGTATCCAAATTATATATTTTCCCTTCATTCTATATTCAGTTTCTAGATACAATTTCAATCCTTCCCAGTCTTTTAAGTACTGTTCTGCCATTTGTCCATTTAATTTCTTTGTCATTTTGTCCATTTCTGCTAAAAATAACAATTTTCTCAACCAGTCATGTATATCTGGTACCTTCTCCATTTTCCAATGCTGAGCAAAGGCCATTCTCGCCGACGTAATCATGTACCATAACAGTGTCCTTTTCTCTTGTGGAATTTTTTCCATTGTCAAACTGAGGAGAAAAAGTTCAGGCTTTCTCTCAATTGGGGTTTTCAATATTTTCTGCATCACACAATGTATATTAGACCAGTATGCTTTCGCTTTATCACATGACCACCACATATGGTAAAAAGAACCTCTACTTTTTTACATTTCCAACATTTATTACTCAAGTTCTTATCCATGCTAATATTAGCAATCTTTTTTGGTGTCATATACCATCTATACATCATCTTATAGCAATTTTCTTTTACGTTAATACAAGTGGACATTTTAAAAGATCTTTTCCACAAAAATTCCCATGATTCCATAGAAATTTCTTTGTTCATATTTATGGCCCACTTTATCATTTGTTCTTTAACGGTTTCATCCAAAGTATATACAGTCAACAAAGTTTTATACATTTTTGATATCATTTTCCGTTCTTTTTTCAACCATATATTCTCAAAATCATCATTCATAGCCCTAAAACCAAACTCTTTACAATCTTTTTTATAAATGTCCCTTATTTGACAATATTGTAGCCAACCATACTCAAATTCTAATTCATTATTTGGTTTTAAAACATATTTTTTCCCTTCTCTTTGCAACAATTCCTGATACTTCAACCAATCATTGCCTCTATATTCTGAAAACAAATGTATAACTGCAGCTGGAACAATCCACAGAGGCCTTTCATCCGATATTGTATCCTTATACCTGGTCCATGCATCAAACAATGTCCTCCTTACATAATGATGCTTAAACATAGAGTCAGCTTTGTTTTTCCCATACCAAAGATAGGCATGCCAGCCAAATCTGCAATCGTGCCCCTCAAGAGCTAAAAGTTTTCTATTTTCCAAATTTACCCATTCAGATAACCAAGACATACATACTGCTTCATGATACAAACGCAAATTCGGGACTTGGAAGCCACCTCTGTCCTTAGTATCATACATTATCTTCATTTTTATTCTTGGCTTCTTCCCTGCCCAGATAAACTTAAAGATTTCTCTTTGCCATTTTACCAACACTTTTCCATCTTTCACAATTGGTATTGTCTGAAACAAAAACATTAACCTGGGCAGTACATTCATTTTAATAACGGCAATTTTTCCAAGAAGAGATAACCTTAGTTTTTCCCATTTTTCTAAATCACTCTTTATCGAACCCCACAATTTTTCATAATTATTCTTGAACAAATCTATATTTTTCATTGTAATTTCAACTCCCAGATACTTAACCCTTTTAACCACTTCACATTCTGTCACATTTTGTAACATTTGTTGCTTTGTACCAATCATATTTTTACACAGTATCTTAGATTTATTTTTGTTGACATAAAACCCTGCAAGATCACCAAACTCTCTTACTTTTTCAAATACCTTAGGCATATTATTAACAGGATCTTCAACAATAAACATGATATCATCCGCAAATGCTCTTAATTTAAATGAAAAACCTCCAATATTCAACCCTTTTATATTAACATCATCTCTGACCGCTTGTAGCAAAATCTCCAAAATCCAGATAAATAACAATGGTGACAGGGGACAACCTTGTCTAGTACCTTTTCTTACCCGGAACATATCTGTTGATTCTGCATTAACAATCACCGAAGCTTTTTGTTTTTTATATATCGATTGGATCATTCTTGTAAATTCTACGCCCATCATAGATTTCTCAAGCACTTTAAACATAAATTCCCAATTTAAATTATCAAAGGCCTTCTCTGCGTCCAAAAATAAAAAGCGACTTCTTTTTCAGGATGTTTGTCATAATACTCAATTGCGTCCAATACAACCCTCATATTGTCTTTAATTTGTCTATTTGGTAAAAAACCAGCTTGATCTTCCACAATAGTATCTTTCAAAAACTTTTTAAGGCGCTCTGCCAATATTTTTGCAAATATTTTATAATCGTTGTTCAATAATGAAATGGGCCGATAGTTTTTAACATTTGTTAAATCTTGCATTTCTTTAGGAATTAAGGTGATTGCAGCTTCATTCCAGGAGTCAGGGATCTTTCCTGTCTTTCTAATTTCATTTAAAAGAATCTCCAGCACCGGAACCAAATCTTCATGAAATTTTTTATAAAATTTAGCTGAAAAGCCATCCGGGCCTGGGACTTTGGAGATTTTTGCCTCGGCTATTGCTTTACTAATTTCGTCCTTAGTTATTGCAGCATTTAGGAGTGTTTTCATTTCTGGATTTGGTTGTATCAAATTAACTTTGGATAGGTAATCCAACATTTTTTGAGGATCTGCTTGTTTCGATTGAAAGAGAGTCGCATAGTATTTGAAAAATTCCCTTTTAATTCCTCCTGGGTCCAAAATCTCTTTATTTCCATCTTTCAAACAAGTGATTGTTTTATTCTCTCTTCTTTTCTTTAATTGCCATGCTAAATATTTGCCAGGTTTATTTGCACCTTCAAAGGATTTCTGTTGCAATTTTTTCAAGTTCCAAAATACTTCTTTGTTCAACCTTGCCGCATATTGCTCCCTTAGGATCCTCAATTCTCTCAAAATCTTCTTTTTACCAGGCCTTTTCTTAAGTTCTGTTTCTTTTTTCCGAATATTTTCCATAATTTCTTTGTCTATTTTCATTTGTTGTTTCCTTTCATTATTATTAATTGCAATCAGATGTCCTCTCATCACAGCCTTGTAGGCTTCCCATACCGTTTGCGTCTGTACACTTTTATTTAAGTTCAGTTGAAAGTATGTTTGGGTTTCTGTCCTTATTTTATCCACAATATTTTGCTTGTCCAGCAAATCTTCGTTGAGTCGCCATCGAAATTTTTTTCTCTTAACATACGTTGACCATTTTATCGGACTGTGGTCAGAAAGAGTCCTAGGTAGTATCTCAATTTTGCGTGTTTGCAAGATTAGGTTCTCTGTCATCCACATCATATCTATCCTGGAAAAAGACTCGTGTCTTGATGAATAAAAAGAGTACTCACTGTCTCTGGGATGTTTAGTTCTCCAAACGTCTGCCAAATGTTCATGTTTAATCAACTGGAAAAAGACTTTAGGAAGTTTGCCCATGGCCTCAATTCCTTTTTTTGATTTTCTATCAACAACATTGTCAACAGTACCATTAAAATCGCCCATTAAAATCATTTGCTCATAGGTCAACTGTCGTAGTTGTTCCCACAAATTCTGAAAAAAGTTTTCTTTTGCCCCATTGGGAGCATAGAGATTAACAATTAATGTCTTTTTATTCTGCAGCACAACTTCTACCGCCAAAAATTTCCCTTCATTGTCTTTGAAAATTTCTTTTGGTTCCAACTCTTTTTTAATATATGTAACTACTCCTTTTTTCTTTTGAGAGGAGAGTGAATAAAATTCCTCTCCTAATCTTTTTTGAATCAAAAATTTGGCATCTGATTTTTTAATATGTGTTTCTTGCAAGCAAACAATATCGCATTTCTGTTTTTCCAACCAGAGTCTGACATTTTTCCTTTTTTGGGGTGAGTTCAGTCCATTAACATTCCATGAAATTATTTGACTCTCCATGTTGATTCTGTAATTATTTATCAGAGTCTATAAAATTATCATTGATGAATCTGGTCATTTGGTCAACTGACTTGATGGTGACTCTCTTCTGTTTGAATGAAAAACTGACACCTTTAGGAATTTCCCATCTATATCTTATGCCCTCTGATTTCAGCTTGTCAATCAGGTCTTTAAAAAGTCGTCTGTCCTGAAGCATCGCTCTGGGTAGTTCCTTTAGGACCATGATTTTCTTGTTGCCAATTGTGAAGTCGTCCTGAAATTGTTGCTTAAACAAATCCTCCTTCAACTTCTTAGATATAAACTGGACAATTACATCTCTAGGTAATTTTTTCCTTTGCGCAATCGCAGAATTGACTCTGTATACCACATCAATCTGTGCCGCCACTCTCTCCTCTTCCATTTTCAAAAAATCTGCAACAGCATCTACCATGACTGAATGGATGTCCTCATTCTTATCTTCAGGGATCCCCCTGAATCTCATATGATTAATCATTGCATTGTATTGGACCATCACATTCACTTTATCTGTTTCTAAAGTGACCTCAGCTATATTGGATGCTACTCCCTTCACCCTTACATCCATCTCATCTGCTCTTTTGGTCAGCGTCTGTATCTCTTTTGTAATTCCAGACATTTCTTTTTTCAGCTCTGTTACCTCTGATATAACGGTCTTTTCAAGCTTCAGAATCGCGTCCATCACTCGTTTTTCCATAGCTTCCATCATGCCCTGTAGCTTTTTTTCCTCTTTTCCAGCCATTTTCGGGGAGGACCAGGTATTTGCCCTCTGTCGTTGCCGCAGGTCGTAAGCCGTTGTTCACAATCTTCCCTCCAACACACTCTAAATCAAAGTCCTTCTTGTGCCCACCTAAATCGCACTGGTTTCACTTTTTTATATTAAGTCTTTCGTTTAAAATCAAAGAAAATTTTTCTGACCTTCCCAAAATGGCGGGCGCAATTTCTCTATGGTAAATGGTTCTTCCGGGTACTCACTTCCTGTCCGGCAATCTTAATGGTCCCCCTTGTTCCTGATTTCTTCCCTTCTTCCGGCCTCCTTGGTCTTCTCTAGGATGATTACTTGTCTGTTCTGAAGTCACTTCCTGTTTTGCCGATTTCTGCTGCAGCAGCTCCAGTACTTTTCCACTGCAATTCTCGCGGAGTTACTGTTAGTTTCTATTTTAAAGTCAATAATTTAACCGCAGGAATGATCAACAATTCGGCTTTTTGGCCTTTTTTAGCTGTTTAACTGCACTTTTTCCGCTCCAATGTTAGTACAACAGATAGTGCACGATCATGCGCTTCATCGGATGTTGTTTATTTTCGGCCGAAACGCGTCTCCGGTGAGCAATTTTAAAAAGTTACCTTCAAAGTCAGTGTCTTGTTATAGCAGTGTTTCCTTGATATCAGTTTCCGTAGAATGTCTTGGAGGTCTGGGTCATGCGTTCTTATGTTGAGAATCCAACTCGGTGGGGTCTTGTAGAGATTTTCCGAAGTGCCTTCTCTGGGGGAGGGGATCAAGGCTGGTCGCGGCGCTCTTTAAAGCCCCGCTATCAGCCGATCTCAACTCCTCTCTCGGGCCAGGCTCTCTGCCAGTCACCCCCCTGCCTGGGGGGATCTGCGGTGGGCTATTGGAAGCCCACCCTGTCGTCAAGACCCTCCGTTTGCTCTGGGAGCTCTACGAGCAAGCCAGAGCACGTCAGGACGCCATGAATCCCAGAACGGAAGCCCCCCTTTCTTTTCTATTTTTCAATTGCCATGCTAAAAACTTTCCTGGTTTGTTTGCACCCTCAAATGCTTTTTGCTGTAATTTCTTCAAGTTCCAATATAATTCTCTGTTTAATAAAACATTCAGCTGATCTTGCAGAAAGTGGATCTCTTTAATAATCTTCTTCTTCCCTGGTCTTTTCTTTAATTCCTTTTCTTTTTGTCGAATTTTTTCATGAAGGTCTTTCTGTTGTTGGATCTTTTGTTTTCTGTCCTTAGAGTTCAGAGAGATAAGCATACCTCTCATTACCGCTTTGTATGCATCCCATACAACTTGTATATCCGTACCTTTATTCAAATTCAATTCAAAAAAGCTTTTCGTTTCTTTTTTTAAGATTTCATTAATTTGTTTTTGATCCAATAAATCTTCATTAATTCTCCAATATAACTGTTTAGGTTTTGCTTTAGATATCCAAAGTAGGGGATTATGATCAGAGTTGGTTTTCGGTAAAATTTGTATTTTATAAGTTTTTTGCGTCATCTCCTCTGACATCCAAATCATGTCAATTCGAGAAAAAGAGTTGTGTCTATTCGAATAAAACGTATAGTCCTTAGTCTTAGGATTCCACTTCCTCCAAACGTCTTCCAATTTCTCTTGCTTCATCAATTGAAAGAAATTTTTTGGTAACTTTCCAACTGTCTCTCCACTTGCCTTGGATTTTCTATCCAATGTGTTGTTCACTGTACCATTAAAGTCTCCAGCAAGAACAATTTGGTCGTAATTTAAACACTCCAACTCTTTAGCCAAATCATTAAAGAAAGTCTCTTTTGCACCATTGGGTGCATATATATTTACAAGCAATGTCTTTTTTCTGTTCATCCATATTTCCACGCCAACATACCTTCCTTCTTTATCTGAGAAGATTTGTTTAGGATCCAATTCTTTTGAAATATAAATCACTGTTCCTCTTTTCTTATTAATTGCTGAGGAATGAAATTCTTCTCCCAATTTTTTATTAGTCAAATATTTGTTGTCTTGTTTTCTGATATGTGTTTCTTGCAAACAAATTATATTGCATTTTTGTTTCTCCAGCCAATGATTCACTAATCTTCTTTTACTTGGTGAATTTAGTCCATTTACGTTCCAAGATAGAAATTTGTAATCCATAATGGTGTTAAATTAAATATCTTTAAAATCATCCAGATTGCTCTCTTTGAATCTATATAAATCTCCTTCAGATTTAAGAGTAGATCTCACCGAATTGTACATAAATGTAAGTCCATATGGAATCTCCCATCTGAACCTAATGTTCATTTCTTTTAATCTATCTGTCAATTTCTTAAATTTCTTTCTGTCTTGTAAAATCGATCTCGGAATTTCTCTCAGAATTATTATTTTCTTTCCATTAATTTCCAACGGTTGTGTAAATTGTTTCTTAAAAACGTCTTCCTTCATCTTTGTTGTCACAAATTGAACAATCACATCCCTGGGTAATTGCTTTCTTTTGGCATAGGTTGAGTTCACTCTATAAATCAAGTCAAAGTCTGCATCCAAATCTCCTTCATCTTCCCCTACATAAATTGTCAATGTCTTAATTACTAGAGCCCGTAGATCCTGATCTTCCTCCTCTTCTATCCCTCTCAATCTCAGATGATTCTGAGTAGCCCTATATTCCATCATGGTCTCCAGCCTTGTATTTTCTGACAGGGTTTTTTTAACCTTTTGTTCCATATCTTCAGATTTTGTCACCAGACTTTTGACTTCCTTTTTGAGTTCTTCTGTATCTTTTTTTATCCCTGACACTTCTGTAAGTACCAGTTCTTTCAGTTCTTCCATATTTTTTTTCTGTACTTGAATTTGCACTTGTTCTATTTGCTCCAATTGAGTTTGCAGCTGTTTTTGCAGTTGTTGTTGCTGTGATTCTATTTGTTTTCCAAAATTCTGCACCACTTCAGTCATCCGTTTTTCCATCGCTTCCATAGCTGCTTGCCACTCTTTTTTTTCCTTTGCAGTCATTCTTGGGCTAGGTGATGAAGCAGCTCTAGGTCTTGACCTCAAATCCGTCTTGGAGGCAACTTCAGTACTAATCAGTCTTTATATTAGCAATCCTCAAGCCAAATCGCCACCTTTAAAACTTGTTTAAACGCTTTTTCGGCTTGAAAATAACTTTTAAAATTTAGTCCTCCCCAAAATGTCGGGCGCAATTTCTCTATGGTTTTCTGGCTAGAGTAGGCTCCTTCCACACTTCCTGTTCATCTGTCCGTCTCTGTAATCCAACTTCCGGTAAGGGTAGTGTCCCACAATAAAATGTCCATCCGTTTCCCATACAGCAGCCTCCAAAACCTCCACTCTAGCCCACTTCCTGTATCATAGAGTCACAGTTAGTTTCGTTTCTGCTACGTAAAGTTTAGACTTGACTGACCACAGGAATGCAAAACAAAGTCACTTTTCAGCCTTTTTCTCTAAAGGAAAGCTTTCGTTTTACTTCTAATTCAAGCGGAATAGTTCCTTTAAGGTTTCAACGCTTATCCGTACGTTTCAATTTCTCATTCTTCTTTAAACCGGTAAGCGCTTATTCGTTTGTTACCTTGCTTGTAATCTCGGGGTTTCGCGGTGCTTCTTCTGTAAACGATGTTAATCTTGATGATAAAGAGATCGGTAGATGGCGAATTTATGCTGAATACTCAGCCCAGCTGGCATCTGTAGAGTTGATTTGCAACTGCCCTCTTCACGGAAGGAGATCAAAGTGTAAACAAGCTTCCTCCGAAGCTTATCCACACCGATCTCGACTCCCCCTCAGGCTTCGCTGCTTGCTTGCCACTCCCCCGCCTGGAGAGTGCTGCGCTGGGCCAGATAGAGCCCAGGCTGTCGTCAGATGCCGCAGTACACTCTGCACAACTCGCAAAGTGTGTCAATTCGCCATTTTACTCCGACCGGAAGCCGTGTCCTTTTATTATTTTGAATGCTTTGAGACTGATTTTGCACCCTCTGGGGGAGCTCAGCCTCGTCCTTTGGAGAAAAGACACCGACCCATCAAAGTCCTGCACACCCCTGGGTGCCTGCCCCAGACTGACTTCTGAGTAAAGGTGCTGAGGAGCAGGTTGGAGGTGAACGGATGTGCCCTGCCCAGATTTCAGAGGGGGCAACCTCCCGGCACATCTCCCTGCCACAAAACGCTTCCCGGGTTCTATTCCTGGCTGCCCGGGAAGGGGGGGATGTATGTATGCAGGGCCGGCTCGCTTACTAGGTGAACTAGGCATTCGCCTAGAGCGCACCAGCCCTTAGGGGCACCAAAAGCCCCCGCCAAAACCCCCCCACCCCCCCCACCCCTTCCCTGGCTTGCCAGTGTGCCCCGCAGCTGCGGGGCGCACTGGCAAGCTGGCGCTCAGAGGGAAGGGACGGGGGTTTAAACCCCTGCTTCTTCCCTGGCTTGCCGGCACGTCCTGGTGGCGGGCAAGAGGGAGGAGGAGGAGGGGTGCCCTCCCTCACCCTGGGGAGCCCCGGCGGCGGAAAGGTGGGAGACTGGCAACCCTGTAATTGGGTGCACCCCGGGGGGGGGGGCGCCAGAAGGTAGCCCCGCTTAGGGCGCAAAAAAACCTCGGGCTGGCCCTGTATGTATGTTAAGCGGCATCAAGCCTCTTCCTCCCTTATGGTGACCCTATGAATGAAGGACCTCCAGAACGTCCTCTCCTTAACAGCCTTGCTCAGGTCTGGCCAGCTGAGGACCTTTGTGGCTTCTTCGACTGAGTCAGCCCCTTCTCCTGTCGGGACTTCCCCTTTCCCTGCCGCCTTCCCCTTTCCCCGGCTTGACTGTCTTTTCCGGGGACTCTGGTCTTCTCATCAAGTGACCAAAGTATGATCAGCCTCTGTTGAGTCACTTCTGCTTCTAGGGAGAGTCCAGCCTTGATGTGATCTACTTGGATTTGATGGGAAGCTCAGCCCTAAAAGACCACAGCCCGAGGACTTTTTAAAAACTGCACTGATCCGCTGAAAAGAACTTTTAACAACTTCTAAACACACACCGTAGGTTGATTTTTAAAAAATCAACCTCTTACTTGAAAGCCTGAGTAGACAGAGACCTGGTGGGTGGCATCAAATGTGATGATGGAGGAGAATCCAGAGGGAGGGACACATTTCCTTCGCTCTCTATCGCCTGGGTCTTTGGGAGCTCCAAGCCTGGCTGAATCTCTCCTGCCACCCGGAGCCCCAGATCTTGGGGTCGTAGTGGATAACTCAATGAAAACGTCTAGACAGTGTGTAGCTGCAATAAAGAAGGCCAACGCTATGCTGGGGATTATTAGGAAGGGAATTGAAAACAAACCAGCCAGTATCATCATGCCCCTGTATAAATCATTGGTGCGACCTCATTTGGAATACTGTGTACAGTTCTGGTCACCACATTTCAAAAAGGATATTATAGCATTGGAAAAAGTGCAGAGAAGGGCAACTAGAATGATAAAAGGGTTGGAACACCTTCCCTAGGAAGAAAGGTTAAAACGCTTGGGGCTCTTCAACTTGGAGAAACGACGGCTGAGGGGTGACCTGATCGAGGTTTATAAGATTATGAATGGGATTGAGCAGGTTGAGAAAGAAGTACTTTTCTCCCTTTCTCACAATACAAGAACTCGTGGGCACTCCATGAAATTGCTGAGCAGTCAGGTTAGAACAGATAAAAGGAAATACTTCTTCACCCAAAGAGTGATTAACATCTGGAATTCACTGCCACAGGAGGTGGTGGCAGCTACAAGCATGGACAGTTTCAAGAGGGAATTAGGTAAACCTATGGAGCAGAAGTCCATCGGTGGCTATTAGCCACAGGGTATAGATGGGAACTCTCAGTCTGGGGCAGGTGATGCACTCTATTCTTGGGGGGTGAACTCTATCTTGAAGAAACCCCTTCAAGGCATCTTCTCTTTCAGAATGAGTAAAATGACTCTTAAGGCCAGGTTTTCCACACTCAAAACATCTAGTTTGGGAATTTTTCCAGTGGGAAAAGAGAGAAGTTTTGAGGGGAGGGCAGATAGAGGGAGGCTCCCAGGCTTTCCCCACCCTCCCAGTCCCTCTGGGGAGGCCCCGCCCTGCCTTTTCCCTTCCTCCGCCCCTCTTCTGTCCCGCCCACCTTTCCGGGTGGTGAAGAAGTGCTCGTAGACTCTGTAGTTGTGGCGGCATAAGAAGTCCACGGCGCTCCGGTCTTTGTCCAGCACCTCCTTCCGGCTGTTCCAGAATTGGGCTAAGGACTGGCCCAGCTCGGTGACGGCCTCAAAGGTTCCATGGCGGCTGTCGAAGCGGACGATCTCTTGCCGGTCCCAGAAGTACCTGTCCAGGAAGCGGACCTCCCCTCGAGTCCCATCGGCGAAGTGGCACTCGACCTTGCTCTGGGTCAGGAAGTGGGCGGCTGCAGGGATAGACCAGCCCCGTAGCTAGGGGATTCTTTGGGAAGGGGCCTCGGGGGGACCCGCCAGCTAAGCACAGTGCAGGTGGTAAGTTGGAGCACTTTGGGGGCAGCCCAGGAAGGAAGGGGGCCCAGGAGAAACACCTGGGGGCAGGGCCCCGTGGGCCCCCTGTTAGCTACGGGCCAGGGACAGAGCTGGCCGGGGGGTACTGGCAGAGCACAGTCGGCTGAGTAGCTCCTGCCCGCCTTCACACGCAGAGACACCCCACCCAGGGTGAGATCCACTCCCCCCACACCTGTTAGGAAGCCGAGCAGGGCAGGAGTGGGGGAGCAGCCCTTTCCAACCCAGGCCTCCCACAAAGTGCATGTCCCCTCACCGCACTGGATATGCACAGGGGGACCCCAAATCCCCTTTCGTGTCCATGCCCAGCGCCTGCACCACAAATGACATGGCACCCACCTCTCGGGGACACCACAGCTGCCCATACAACACTCACCATCACATTATGAGCCGTGTTCCCTCTAAGCTGAGTTGGTATGAGCCAGCTCACAGATTTTCAGCCTCCGGTTCACACATTTTTGTCTTAGCTCAGGAAGGATGGCTCCAAAGTAAACTGATTTATGCAGTAGCCAAATCGCTGGCTCACAGCTTTAATGCCAGTAGCTCGCAAAGTAGAATTTTTGCTCACAAGATGCCACAGCTTAGAGGGAACATTGAGTGTTATAAGTTATAAATCATGTATTTATAAAGCATGTATAAAATCAGGTAAGTTATGTATTTTATGTTGTCCAAGGCTTTTTCTTTTTTTTTGTAGAAAAAGCCCAGCAGAAACTCATTAGCATAATAGGTCACACCCAACAGCAGAAACGCATTAGCATATTAGGCCACATACCCTGACAGTGTGGCTTATTAGCATGTTAGGCCACACCCCCGTGCCTTCCCTTGGCGGCTGTGGGGAGCCCAGACAAACCAGCCCTTGGACAGGCAGGGGAAGGCATTTAAATGCCTCCCCGATCCTTCCAGCGCCCCCTGGCCCACCCACCTTGGAGTCACTGGGGGGGGTGTCGCTCTCCATGCCTTCCCTCTGTAGCCAGGCACGCAGAGGTTTTGGCCGTAGTGGGCGTGGCCAACTCGGAAGCCAGCCGGAACTCCGTCCCGGTGCGCTCCTGCCCAGAAATAGCCCCGATGTTGGCCAATCAGTCAATCAAGATTAGGTTTGACAAGAAAGTAGACGTCACCTGTATTTCCACTTCCCCAAACATTTCTTCTACACACAGAAACACCCTGACTTCAAAATATCCAGAAGTTTCACATCTCTCCTCTTGCCCCTGGCAAAGGGTTCTGGGGGCAGGCAACTCCTGGAACAAACCTGACCGTTCCCTCTAAGCTATGGAGCCCTGTGAGCAAAAGTTGTACTTTGTGAGCTCCTGGCCTTAAAGTTCTGAGCAGGAGATTTGGCTGCTGCATAAATTAGCTTGCTTTGGAGCCCTCCTTCCTGAGCAGAGACAAAGATGTGTGAGCCAGAGGCTAAAAAACTGTGAGCTAGCTCACACTAACTCAGCTTAGAGGGAACACACACTCTGTGTGTGTGTGTGTGTGCCAGCTCTCCTCCCGGTCTCAGGAATAACATTGCCCCTCCCATTGTGAGGGGGAGGGGCCTGTCTCTCCATGCGCCCCTCCCAATCCCCCCCCAGCTCCCCTGACCAGGGAAGGCCCCATCAGCCCCAACACTGTCTCCAGCAGGATTAGTCCAGAGCCCATGGCTGACTCATAGAAGACCCGCTTTCAGCCTGTTCACTGCTGGGTGAGTGTGAGCTAGCTCACAGTTTTTTAGCCTCCAGCTCACAGATTTTTGTCTTAGCTCAGGACGGATGGCCGCAGAGCAAGCTAATTTATGCAGCAGCCAAATTACTTGCTCACAATTTTAATGCCCAGGGGCTCACAAAGTAGAATTTTTGCTCACAAGTCTCCACGGCTTAGAGGGAACATTGATCCAGATCCCCTTCACTGCCTCCCCTTCCGCCTCCTTTCTCCTGGGGCCGGGGCAGGGCTGGTGGCTCCGGGGCTCCAGTGTCAGGGAGTTCCAGGGGAAGGAAGGGTCATGGTCAGCCGCAGAAGCCAGCATGGTGTTGTGGTGAAAAGCCACAGACTCTCGTCTGGAGGTGCCTGTGGCGGGCAGAGGAAGGGAAGGCGGTTGAAAGCTGCTTGGAGACTCTTCCGGGTAGAGAAAGGGGGGCTATAGAAACCGGCTCTCCTGCTTCATCATCTGCCTGGCAGGCAGAAGGTCCCAGGTTCGATCCTCGGCGTCTCCAGCTCAGAAGATCTGGTGGGAGGTGGGTGGGAAAGACCCCAGAGAGACTCCACCAGTCTGAGAAGATGAAACTGAGGGTCTGGCTCATTGGGACGCGGGGTGGGGGCCCTGTTCAATGAAGAGCTGAGGGGAGGGGGAGAAAAGGCCATTGTTGTTGGCCACTCTGAGACGACAGAGGGCGTAGGAAAGGTAAAGGTAAAGGTTCCCTTGCTCAAAAGCCAGTCGAATTCGACTCTAGGGCTGTGGTGCTCACCTCCGTTTCAAAGCCGAAGAGCCAGCGCTGTCCGGAGACGTTTCCGTGGTATAAAAACCGCCTCCCCTGCTTTATCATCCGCTTGGCATGGCGAAGCTCCCGGGTTCGATCCCCGGCACCTCCAGCTCAAAAGTTCAGGCGGGAGGGAGGGGGTGGGAAAGGCCCCCGCCTGAGACCTTGGAGAGCCGCTGCCGGTCTGAGTAGAGGAAACCGCCTCTGATGGACTGACTCGAGTCTGGCTCAGTGGGAGGAGAACAGGAGGGGAGCCAGGCAGGGACAGTCGGGGTCAGTGTTCCCTCTAAGCTGAGTCAGTGTGAGCCAGCTCACAGTTTTTTAGCCTCCAGCTCACACATTTTTGTCCTAGCCCAGGAAGGATGGCTCCAGAACAAACTAATATATGCAGGAGCCAAATCATAATTAGAGGGGGCATTGGTCGG
The DNA here is from genome assembly GCA_029375565.1 of Gekko gecko. Classification (NCBI taxonomy): domain Eukaryota; kingdom Metazoa; phylum Chordata; class Lepidosauria; order Squamata; family Gekkonidae; genus Gekko; species Gekko gecko. Next base: position 1,120,339 of record JAPDNY010000002.1, on the reverse strand, counting down.
GGTCCCCTCTGGGGAGGAACCGGGGGGGGGGAGGCGATTGAATGGAGTAGCTGGATGGAGGACCTGACAGGGCAAGAGGGAGGAATCTGGAATCCAGGCCTCCCCCCAAGGGCCAGAAAGGGGGTCCTCCCTCCCTCCCTCCCATTGTGAGGAGAAGGGGGCCATCCCTCCAAGCCCCCCACCCCCCTCCACTTTTAAGGGGGCTCCATCTCTCCTCCCACTCCGGGGACCGGGGACGACCCCATCAGCACCAACGGTGTCCTGAAGCCCCCCCCCATTCATTCCCCCCCTCCCCCCAAAGAGAGCCCCCTGCCTGCTGCTGCTTACCGGGAGGAGGGGTCCGGAGCCTCCTCTCCGTCCCGGGGACCGGCGGTGGCCCCAGCAGCAGCACCAGCAGCGCCTCCAGCAGCAGGATCAGACCCCCGGGCCCCATGGCTGCCCTCCCCCACGGGAAACCCCTCACTGGCGCAGCCCTCCGGTGGAAACTTTGTTCCCTGCAAGGGGAAGGGACGGGAGAGTTTCTTTGCCTCTGAAGTCCCGGGGGGTGGGCGGGGCCCAGGCATAGAGGGGCACCAATGAGAATCCCCTCCGAGGCAGCGTCATCAGTCTCCGGGGAGAAGCCTCCGCAGCTGGTCACATTTGGGCCGGCGGGTCTTTCTCCCAGCGCCGGCCGCGAAGCCGTCTGGGTCCAACGGGGCAGCTGGGCTGGTCTGATCTGTCCCGGCCTCTCCCGACCAGTGCTCCCTCTCAGCCGAGCGAGTGTGAGCCAGCTCACAGGTTTCTAGCCTCCAGCTCACGCTTCGCCCAGGAAGGAGGGCTCCAGGGCAAGCTAATGTATGCAGAAGCTAAAATCACTTGCTCGCAACTAAAATGCTAGCAGCTCACAAAGGAGAATTGTTGCTCACAAGCAATGTTCCCTTTAAGCGGTGGAGTCTTGTGAGCAAAAATTCTACTTTGAGAGCTACTGGCATTAAAGTTGTGAGCGAGCAATTTGGCTGCTGCATAAATTAGTTTTAAATTTAAATTAATAAATTTAAGGAGCTGCGATGGCTCAAGTGGTTAAGACGCTGAACTGCAGGCTGTGGAAGGTCAGTAGTTCGAGAACCGAGAGTGCCGCAAGACGGGGTGAGCTCCCGTCTCTAGTTCCAGCTCCTGCCAACCTAGCAGTTCGAAAGCAAGAAATTGCAAGTAGATAAATAGGTACCACTTCGGTGGGAAGGTCACAGCGTTCCGTGCGCCTCGGTGTTTAGTCATGCCGGCCACATGACCACGGAAACGTCTTCGGACAGCGCTGGCTCTCCGGCTTTGAAACGGAGATGAGCAACCCTAGAGTCGGATTCGACTGGCTTTCGAGCAAGGGAACCTTTACCTTTACTTTACTAAATTAGTTTGCTCTGGAGCCCTCCCTTCCTGAGCGAAGACAAAAATGCGTGAGCCGGAGGCTAAAAAACTGTGAGCTAGCTCACACTAACTCAGCTTAGAGGGAACACTACTCACGCATTTGTCCCGCTCACAACTAGACTCCACAGCTTAGAGGGAGCGTTGCTCGACCGCTTTCTTTCCCGGGAGGGGCAATGGAGCTTTCCTCTCCGTCCGCCCCCCCCCGCCTAGCTTATTATCTGGGACAGGGTCCTTCTTCAGCGCGGAGGTTTTCTCTCCCGGGTCCCGCCTCCTCCCGGCGGGAGGCTTTGTAGCCTGTAGTCTGAGAGATCCAGCAGCAGGCGGGCAGCGTCGTCGGGGGTCCTTCTCCCGCCGGCTGCTCGGGGTTTTTCCTGCCCGGCGCCTCCGCACCTCCTCCCGGCTTGGCCTTGCTGCCTCCCCGCCCCCCAATGTCCCGGGTCTGCGAGGACAGCCAGTCCGGTTGTGGAGGGTGCAGCGGAGCCGTCTGGGAGGCAGCAGAGGGGGGGGGCCGCCTGCTTCTCCTCCCCCGCCCCGTCCCCACCCTTCCCAGTGGGAAGCCGCGTCTCCGTCCCTGGAGCCTTCTTGCATCGAGTAGACACACAGACACAAGAGGGGTCTGCCAGAGACGTCGAGCCGACCGACCAGCAGGCCCCTACCCCACCGGAGTGAGCTCTTCCTTCTTCTGAATGGGTTTCCCCCGGAGTTCCGTCCTCCCGGAGGGGGCGACCAGGCAGCCTGGCTCCGAAGCCCTAGGGGACAATGGAGATGGGGTGTGTGTGTGAGAGAGAGAGTGCCTATGTCCATCGGCCTGGCCCACGGCCGGATCGCCCATTGGGCGAACTAGGCGTTCGCTTAGGGCACACCAGCCTTAGGGGCACCAAATGGTGCCCCACTCCCCCCAAAAGCACCCCCCGCCGCCCTAACTGGGCGCCTGCCGCCGCCGCTAGACCCCCGCCCCCTTCCCTGGTTTTCCTGTGGGCCCCACAGCCGCGGAGCCCCCAGGAAAGCCGGCGCTGGGAGGGAGGGGGCGGCGGCTAGACCCCCGCCCCCTTCCCTGGTTTCCCTGGGGACCTCACAGCCGCGGAGCCCCCAGGAAAGCCAGCGCTGGGAGGGAGGGGGCGGCGGCTAGACCCCCGCCCCCTTCCCTGGGTTGCCTGGGGACCTCACAGCCGCGGAGCCCCCAGGAAAGCCGGCGCTGGGAGGGAGGGGGCGGCGGCTAGACCCCCGCCCCCTTCCCTGGTTTTCCTGGGGACCTCACAGCCGCGGAGCCCCCAGGAAAGCCGGCGCTGGGAGGGAGGGGGCGGCGGCTAGACCCCCCGCCCCCTTCCCTGGTTTTCCTGGGGACCTCACAGCCGCGGAGCCCCCAGGAAAGCCGGCGCTGGGAGGGAGGGGGGGCGGCTAGACCCCCGCCCCCTTCCCTGGTTTTCCTGGGGGCCCCACAGCCGCGGAGCCCCCAGGAAAGCCAGCGCTGGAGGGAGGGGGCGGCGGCTAGACCCCGCCCCTTCCCTGGTTTTCCTGTGGGCCCCACAGCCGCGGAGCCCCCAGGAAAGCCGGCGCTGGGAGGGAGGGGCGGCGGCTAGACCCCCGCCCCCTTCCCTGGTTTCCCTGGGGACCTCACAGCCGCGGAGCCCCCAGGAAAGCCGGCGCTGGGAGGGAGGGGGCGGCGGCTAGACCCCCGCCCCTTCCCTGGTTTCCCTGGGGACCTCACAGCCGCGGAGCCCCAGGAAAGCCGGCGCTGGGAGGGAGGGGGCGGCGGCTAGACCCCCGCCCCCTTCCCTGGTTTCCCTGGGGACCTCACAGCCGCGGAGCCCCCAGGAAAGCCGGCGCTGGGAGGGAGGGGGCGGCGGCTAGACCCCCGCCCCCTTCCCTGGTTTCCCTGGGGACCTCACAGCCGCGGAGCCCCCAGGAAAGCCGGCGCTGGGAGGGAGGGGGCGGCGGCTAGACCCCCGCCCCCTTCCCTGGTTTCCCTGGGGACCTCACAGCCGCGGAGCCCCCAGGAAAGCCGGCGCTGGGAGGGAGGGGGCGGCGGCTAGACCCCCGCCCCCTTCCCTGGTTTCCCTGGGGACCTCACAGCCGCGGAGCCCCCAGGAAAGCCGGCGCTGGGAGGGAGGGGGCGGCGGCTAGACCCCCGCCCCCTTCCCTGGTTTCCCTGGGGACCTCACAGCCGCGGAGCCCCCAGGAAAGCCGGCGCTGGGAGGGAGGGGGCGGCGGCTAGACCCCCGCCCCCTTCCCTGGTTTCCCTGGGGACCTCACAGCCGCGGAGCCCCCAGGAAAGCCGGCGCTGGGAGGGAGGGGCGGCGGCTAGACCCCCGCCCCCTTCCCTGGTTTCCCTGGGGACCTCACAGCCGCGGAGCCCCCAGGAAAGCCGGCGCTGGGAGGGAGGGGGCGGCGGCTAGACCCCCGCCCCCTTCCCTGGTTTTCCTGGGGACCTCACAGCCGCGGAGCCCCCAGGAAAGCCGGCGCTGGGAGGGAGGGGGCGGCGGCTAGACCCCCGCCCCCTTCCCTGGTTTCCCTGGGGACCTCACAGCCGCGGAGCCCCCAGGAAAGCCGGCGCTGGGAGGGAGGGGGCGGCGGCTAGACCCCCGCCCCCTTCCCTGGTTTCCCTGGGGACCTCACAGCCGCGGAGCCCCCAGGAAAGCCGGCGCTGGGAGGGAGGGGGCGGCGGCTAGACCCCCGCCCCCTTCCCTGGTTTTCCTGGGGACCTCACAGCCGCGGAGCCCCCAGGAAAGCCGGCGCTGGGAGGGAGGGGGCGGCGGCTAGACCCCCGCCCCCTTCCCTGGTTTCCCTGGGGACCTCACAGCCGCGGAGCCCCCAGGAAAGCCAGCGCTGGGAGGGAGGGGGCGGCGGCTAGACCCCCGCCCCCTTCCCTGGTTTCCCTGGGGACCTCACAGCCGCGGAGCCCCCAGGAAAGCCGGCGCTGGGAGGGAGGGGGCGGCGGCTAGACCCCCGCCCCCTTCCCTGGTTTTCCTGGGGACCTCACAGCCGCGGAGCCCCCAGGAAAGCCGGCGCTGGGAGGGAGGGGGCGGCGGCTAGACCCCCGCCCCCTTCCCTGGTTTTCCTGGGGACCTCACAGCCGCGGAGCCCCCAGGAAAGCCGGCGCTGGGAGGGAGGGGGCGGCGGCTAGACCCCCGCCCCCTTCCCTGGTTTCCCTGGGGACCTCACAGCCGCGGAGCCCCCAGGAAAGCCGGCGCTGGGAGGGAGGGGGCGGCGGCTAGACCCCCGCCCCCTTCCCTGGTTTCCCTGGGGACCTCACAGCCGCGGAGCCCCCAGGAAAGCCGGCGCTGGGAGGGAGGGGGCGGCGGCTAGACCCCCAACCCCTTCCCTGGTTTTCCTGGGGACCCCACAGCCGCGGAGCCCCCAGGAAAGCCGGCGCTGGAAGGGAGGGGGCGGCGGCTAGACCCCCGCCCCCTTCCCTGGTTTTCCTGGGGACCTCACAGCCGCGGAGCCCCCAGGAAAGCCGGCGCTGGGAGGGAGGGGGCGGCGGCTAGACCCCCGCCCCCGTCCCTGGTTTTACTGGGGACCGCACAGCCCCGGAGCCCCCCGGAAAGCCGGCGCTGGGAGGGAGGGGGCGGCGGCTAGACCCCCGCCCCCTTCCCTGGTTTTCCTGGGGACCTCACAGCCGCGGAGCCCCCAGGAAAGCCGGCGCTGGGAGGGAGGGGGCGGCGGCTAGACCCCCGCCCCCTTCCCTGGTTTTCCTGGGGACCTCACAGCCGCGGAGCCCCCAGGAAAGCCGGCGCTGGGAGGGAGGGGGCGGCGGCTAGACCCCCGCCCCCTTCCCTGGTTTTCCTGGGGACCTCACAGCCGCGGAGCCCCCAGGAAAGCCGGCGCTGGGAGGGAGGGGGCGGCGGCTAGACCCCCGCCCCTTCCCTGGTTTCCCTGGGGACCTCACAGCCGCGGAGCCCCAGGAAAGCCGGCGCTGGGAGGGAGGGGGCGGCGGCTAGACCCCCGCCCCCTTCCCTGGTTTCCCTGGGGACCTCACAGCCGCGGAGCCCCCAGGAAAGCCGGCGCTGGGAGGGAGGGGGCGGCGGCTAGACCCCCGCCCCCTTCCCTGGTTTCCCTGGGGACCTCACAGCCGCGGAGCCCCCAGGAAAGCCGGCGCTGGGAGGGAGGGGGCGGCGGCTAGACCCCCGCCCCCTTCCCTGGTTTTCCTGGGGACCTCACAGCCGCGGAGCCCCAGGAAAGCCGGCGCTGGGAGGGAGGGGGCGGCGGCTAGACCCCCGCCCCCTTCCCTGGTTTTCCTGGGGACCTCACAGCCGCGGAGCCCCAGGAAAGCCGGTGCTGGGAGGGAGGGGCGGCGGCTAGACCCCCGCCCCTTCCCTGGTTTTCCTGGGGACCTCACAGCCGCGGAGCCCCCAGGAAAGCCGGCGCTGGGAGGGAGGGGCGGCGGCTAGACCCCCGCCCCCTTCCCTGGTTTCCCTGGGGACCTCACAGCCGCGGAGCCCCCAGGAAAGCCGGCGCTGGGAGGGAGGGGGCGGCGGCTAGACCCCCGCCCCCTTCCCTGGTTTTCCTGGGGACCTCACAGCCGCGGAGCCCCCAGGAAAGCCGGCGCTGGGAGGGAGGGGGCGGCGGCTAGACCCCCGCCCCCTTCCCTGGTTTCCCTGGGGACCTCACAGCCGCGGAGCCCCCAGGAAAGCCGGCGCTGGGAGGGAGGGGGGGCGGCTAGACCCCCGCCCCCTTCCCTGGTTTTCCTGGGGACCTCACAGCCGCGGAGCCCCCAGGAAAGCCGGCGCTGGGAGGGAGGGGGCGGCGGCTAGACCCCCGCCCCCTTCCCTGGTTTTCCTGGGGACCTCACAGCCGCGGAGCCCCCAGGAAAGCCGGCGCTGGGAGGGAGGGGGGGCGGCTAGACCCCCGCCCCCTTCCCTGGTTTTCCTGGGGACCCCACAGCCGCGGAGCCCCCAGGAAAGCCGACGCTGGGAGGGAGGGGGCGGCGGCTAGACCCCCGCCCCCTTCCCTGGTTTCCCTGGGGACCTCACAGCCGCGGAGCCCCCAGGAAAGCCGGCGCTGGGAGGGAGGGGGCGGCGGCTAGACCCCCGCCCCCTTCCCTGGTTTCCCTGGGGACCTCACAGCCGCGGAGCCCCCAGGAAAGCCGGCGCTGGGAGGGAGGGGGCGGCGGCTAGACCCCGACCCCTTCCTGGTTTTCCTGGGGACCTCACAGCCGCGGAGCCCCCAGGAAAGCCGGCGCTGGGAGGGAGGGGGCGGCGGCTAGACCCCCGCCCCCTTCCCTGGTTTCCCTGGGGACCTCACAGCCGCGGAGCCCCCAGGAAAGCCGGCGCTGGGAGGGAGGGGGCGGCGGCTAGACCCCCGACCCCTTCCCTGGTTTTCCTGGGGACCTCACAGCCGCGGAGCCCCCAGGAAAGCCGGCGCTGGGAGGGAGGGGGCGGCGGCTAGACCCCCGCCCCCTTCCCTGGTTTCCCTGGGGACCTCACAGCCGCGGAGCCCCCAGGAAAGCCGGCGCTGGGAGGGAGGGGGCGGCGGCTAGACCCCCGCCCCCTTCCCTGGTTTTCCTGGGGACCTCACAGCCGCGGAGCCCCCAGGAAAGCCGGCGCTGGGAGGGAGGGGGCGGCGGCTAGACCCCCGCCCCCTTCCCTGGTTTCCCTGGGGACCTCACAGCCGCGGAGCCCCCAGGAAAGCCAGCGCTGGGAGGGAGGGGCGGCGGCTAGACCCCCGCCCCCTTCCCTGGTTTCCCTGGGGACCTCACAGCCGCGGAGCCCCCAGGAAAGCCGGCGCTGGGAGGGAGGGGGCGGCGGCTAGACCCCCGCCCCCTTCCCTGGTTTTCCTGGGGACCTCACAGCCGCGGAGCCCCCAGGAAAGCCAGCGCTGGGAGGGAGGGGGCGGCGGCTAGACCCCCGCCCCCTTCCCTGGTTTCCCTGGGGACCTCACAGCCGCGGAGCCCCCAGGAAAGCCGGCGCTGGGAGGGAGGGGGCGGCGGCTAGACCCCCGCCCCCTTCCCTGGTTTTCCTGGGGACCTCACAGCCGCGGAGCCCCCAGGAAAGCCGGCGCTGGGAGGGAGGGGGCGGCGGCTAGACCCCCCGCCCCCTTCCCTGGTTTTCCTGGGGACCTCACAACCGCGGAGCCCCCAGGAAAGCCGGCGCTGGGAGGGAGGGGGCGGCGGCTAGACCCCCGACCCCTTCCCTGGTTTTCCTGGGGACCTCACAGCCGCGGAGCCCCCAGGAAAGCCGGCGCTGGGAGGGAGGGGGCGGCGGCTAGACCCCCGCCCCCTTCCCTGGTTTCCCTGGGGACCTCACAGCCGCGGAGCCCCCAGGAAAGCCGGCGCTGGGAGGGAGGGGCGGCGGCTAGACCCCCGCCCCCTTCCCTGGTTTCCCTGGGGACCTCACAGCCGCGGAGCCCCCAGGAAAGCCAGCGCTGGGAGGGAGGGGGCGGCGGCTAGACCCCCGCCCCCTTCCCTGGTTTTCCTGGGGACCTCACAGCCGCGGAGCCCCAGGAAAGCCAGCGCTGGGAGGGAGGGGCGGCGGCTAGACCCCCGCCCCCTTCCCTGGTTTTCCTGGGGACCTCACAGCCGCGGAGCCCCCAGGAAAGCCGGCGCTGGGAGGGAGGGGGCGGCGGCTAGACCCCCGCCCCCTTCCCTGGTTTTCCTGGGGACCTCACAGCCGCGGAGCCCCCAGGAAAGCCAGCGCTGGGAGGGAGGGGGCGGCGGCTGGACCCCGCCCCCTTCCCTGGTTTCCCTGGGGACCTCACAGCCGCGGAGCCCCCAGGAAAGCCGGCGCTGGGAGGGAGGGGGCGGCGGCTAGACCCCCGCCCCCTTCCCTGGTTTTCCTGGGGACCTCACAGCCGCGGAGCCCCCAGGAAAGCCGGCGCTGGGAGGGAGGGGGCGGCGGCTAGACCCCCGACCCCTTCCCTGGTTTTCCTGGGGACCCCACAGCCGCGGAGCCCCCAGGAAAGCCGGCGCTGGGAGGGAGGGGGCGGCGGCTAGACCCCCGACCCCTTCCCTGGTTTTCCTGGGGACCTCACAGCCGCGGAGCCCCCAGGAAAGCCGGCGCTGGGAGGGAGGGGCGGCGGCTAGACCCCCGACCCCTTCCCTGGTTTTCCTGGGGACCTCACAGCCGCGGAGCCCCCAGGAAAGCCGGCGCTGGGAGGGAGGGGGCGGCGGCTAGACCCCCGCCCCCTTCCCTGGTTTTCCTGGGGACCTCACAGCCGCGGAGCCCCCAGGAAAGCCGGCGCTGGGAGGGAGGGGGCGGCGGCTAGACCCCCGCCCCCTTCCCTGGTTTTCCTGGGGACCTCACAGCCGCGGAGCCCCCAGGAAAGCCGGCGCTGGGAGGGAGGGGGCGGCGGCTAGACCCCCGCCCCCTTCCCTGGTTTTCCTGGGGACCTCACAGCCGCGGAGCCCCCAGGAAAGCCGGCGCTGGGAGGGAGGGGGCGGCGGCTAGACCCCCGCCCCCTTCCCTGGTTTTCCTGGGGACCTCACAGCCGCGGAGCCCCCAGGAAAGCCGGCGCTGGGAGGGAGGGGGCGGCGGCTAGACCCCCGCCCCCTTCCCTGGTTTTCCTGGGGACCCCACAGCCGCGGAGCCCCCAGGAAAGCCGGCGCTGGGAGGGAGGGGGCGGCGGCTAGACCCCCGCCCCCTTCCCTGGTTTTCCTGGGGACCCCACAGCCGTGGAGCCCCCAGGAAAGCCGGCGCTGGGAGGGAGGGGGCGGCGGCTACACCCCCCGCCCCCTTCCCTGGTTTTCCTGGGGACCCCACAGCCGTGGAGCCCCCAGGAAAGCCGGCGCTGGGAGGGAGGGGGCGGCGGCTAGACCCCCGCCCCCTTCCCTGGCTTTCCTGGAGGCTCCGCAGCTGCCCCCCGCCGCCGCCCTCCCGGAGCGCTCCGCCGCCCCCCTGGATCGCTTTCCTGGAGCGCTCCGCCGCCGCCCCCCTGGTCTCCAGGTCCCACCGGGAGGTTGGCATCCCCAGTGGGGGTGCCCCAGACACCTGGAGCCGGCCCTGCGTCGGGGGGGGCAGCCATGGGGCCCGGCGGCCTGATCCTGCTGGAAACGCTGCTGGTGCTGCTGCTGGGGCCGCCCCTGGCACGGAGAGGAGTCTCCGGACCCCCCTCCCGCTAAGCAGGCAGGGGCTCTTTGGGTGGGTGGGTGGTTAGAAGGGAGGAATGTATGCGGGGGGGAGGCCTGAGGGAGTCTCTTGGTTCTGATGGGGCCACCCCTGGTCCATGGAGTGGGAGGAGAGATGAAGCCCCGCCCCCGTAAGTGGAGCTGGGGGAATGGGAGGGGGCTTGGAGGGAGGGGCCCCTCCCCTCACAATGGGCAGGAGGGAGGAAGAGAGGACCCTCTTTCTGACCCTGAGGGGGAGCGAGTTTCCGATTCCTCCCTCTTGCCCTACCTGGCACACCTGATTGATTTACTTCATTCATCCCCCCCTTCCTCCCCAGAGGGGACCCCCAACTTGGCTCTGCCTGGCTCTCTCCTCCATGCCTGGGAAAGAGAAGGCTTCGAGGGGACATGATGGCAGTCTTCAAGGATCTGAAGGGCTGTCGTGTAAAAGATGGAGCAGATCTATGCTCTCTTGCTCCGGATTGCAAGACTAGATCGAATGGGTGGAAATGACAAGGGAGTCGTTACCGGCTAGATATCAGGAGAAACTTCCTAACTGTCAGAGTGGTTGAGCAGCGGAACAGTCTGCCTCGTGAGGTGGTGGATGCCCCTTCCCTGGACAGATGCCCCTTCCCTGGACGGGTATGTCGTAGGTATGTAGGGCTGTCTTTCGGCTGTGCTCCTGCAGAGTGCAGGGGTTGGACTAGATGACCTCTAAGGACCCTTCCAACTCTTAACATTCTATGATTCCGTGTTTCTATCCTCCTCCCACTGAGCCAGACCCTCTTTAGAGTCAGGATTTTTGGCTCCATTGTCAATTCCTTTGCGCATGACCACCTTGAACCTCACATGCCACATTGACGCCCACTCGCCCAGCCTTGACAGAGGGGGTTACATTAGCTACCTTCCAGTCCTTGGGAATGGACGCAGACTCTAGTGACAGATTGCATAATTGCGTCAGGAGAGCCACAAGTTCCCATCTGCGTTCTTTCAGAACTCTCGGGTGCATGCCAACAGATTGGTCAGTTTTTAATTTGTTCATCAGCCTTAGGACCTCCTCTCTCCTCGCCTCAATCTGACTCAGGTTTTCTGACACCCCTCCTGAAATCAGAGGTTCTGGGGTGGGCCAGCACCTCCCGTCTTCCACCTTTGGTTATCCAAGGGGCCCCGCTGCCTCTCTGGCTGGATTTCTGCTTCTGAATTTATTTTTACTGTTTGTCTTGAAGGTAATTAGAGGATACAACACCTGAGAAGCACGCATGGAGCATACACGCACACGCATGCACAAGAAACATCGGGAAGAACTTCCTGACCGTTAGAGTGGTTCCTCAGTGGCACAGGCTTCCTCGTGGAAGCTTGGAGAAACGACGGCTGAGGGGTGACATGATCGAGGTTTATAAGATTATGAATGGGATTGAGCAGGTTGAGAAAGAAGTCCTTTTCTCCCTTTCTCAGAATACATGGGCGCTCCATGAAATTGCTGAGCAGTGGGGTTACAACAGATAAAGGAAGTCCTTCTTCACCCAAAGAGTGATTAACATATGGAATTCACTGCCACAGGAGGTGGTGGCAGCTACAAGCATGGACCGTTTCAAGAGGGAATTAGATAAACAGATGGAGCAGAAGTCCATCAGTGGCTATTAGCCACAGGGTATAGATGGGAATTCTCAGTCTGGGGCAGGTGATGCACTCTATTCTTGGTGCTGGAGGGGGCAGCAGTGGGAGGGCTTCTGGTGTCCTGGCCCCACTGCTGGACCTCCTGATAGCACGTGGTATTTTTGGGCACTGTGTGACAGAGTGTTGGACTAGATGGGCCATTGGCCTGATTCAACATTGGCTTCTCTTATGTTCTTATGTTCTCGTGGGTTGGTGGGCTCTCCTTCTTTGGAGGTCTTCAAGCAGAGGCTAGGTGGCCCCATCTGACAGCCATGCTGATCCTGTGAACTTGGGCAGAACATGAGAGGGAGGACAGGAGGGTTGCCTCAGGGCTTAGTTCTCATGGCCCTTTCTGACATGCCCAGGGAAATGCTGATCGCCACTTTAGGGTCAGGAAACAATTTTACTCCAGCCTAATTTGGCTGGAGATCCTGGAGGTTTTTTGTCATCTTCTGGGTGTGGAACAGGGGTGTGGAGGGGGAAGGTATTTGTGAATTTCCTGCCTTGTGCAGGGGTTGGACTAGATGACCCCGGAGGTCCCCTCCAACTCTGTGATTCTGTCTATGGAAATAAAGAGAGGGGCAGGATGATGGCAGGGGGTGGCAACAGCTACTTTTTCTGAAGTCGTCCGTGAAGAAGGAGAGAGGGCGAGCGCTTTGCTGCGGGAGGGGACCCAGAACACTGCCGATCTGTTCAGGAGATCCCCCGAGCAGTGACGGCGTCTCCTCTTGCAGGATCCTGACCAAGACCACCTGGGAGCAGAAGGCAAAGCGGGGGCGGGGGCGGGTTATGCATCCAAGACCCCCACTCCCTGCAAGCAGAAATCTAGCGCCTGAAGGAGCCAGGCTGGAGCCCCGATCCTTGCGCTCCCTTTCTGCTTGCCAGGAGGACGTTTCCACGGTGCAGGAGAGCTCGCCAATGGGAGGGAAGCCCCGAAGCCGCCTTCTGGCCGGACAGACTCCTGGCCCTCCTCCCCGCCCGGCTCTGACTGGCGGAGCCCCGACCACAGGGGGGCCTCGGACCCACCGCCACCAGCTGGAGAGGTCCGGATCTTGTCCAGCCCGGGAGATCCCACCTGCAGAGCCCCCCACGGCCCTGGTCGGGCTGCGCAGCCCTGGAGTGCCTGCCGCCCAGCAGCCGGCTCTGAGCATGTGCAGAGTGCCTCTCCCTGGGGGGCAGCCCTTCTGCCGGCCGGCCAGAGTCCCCCTTCCTCGCCGTTCTGAGCGGGAGCCTGCACCCCCCCCCCGGTCCCCCAGGAGGAGGGAGAGAAGAGAGGCTGGGGGGGGTCTGCTGGGGTTCGGCGGCTGTCCTGCCTCCGGCTTCCAGGGCCCGGACGGCGGTCAGCAGCCACTGCCCCCCTCCCTCGCTGGCAGCGGGCCAGGGGACTCCGGGGGGCGGGGGGTCTTGCCCTCGGGACTTCCCGCGGGTGAGAAGAAGGAGAGCTTTATTCGGCCAGTCACCGGCTCCGAGGGGGGTTGAGTCATCAGTTGCCGGGTAGAGTCCCCATTGCCTCCCGGCGCCCCCTCCGCACTGGACAGGCGCCCGGCGTCTCTGCGATGATGGCCCAGGGAGGAAGGAAAGGAGGGAGCGCCGGGCAGCGATGGGGCCCAGAGAGGCGCAGGTTCGAGCCCGGTCCTGGCGCGGGGCGGGGGGGAGGGGGAGGCAGCCAATGAGAAAAAGGCCCGGCGGGTGGTGACCTGCCTGTTGCAAGGTAGAAGAGCCCCAGAACGCGGCCCGGGCGGCGGATGATCGACGGAGGCGCCTGGGGAGTTGCCGTCGGGGCTGAACCCGACGGGGTCTCGCCTGCTCAGGCCGGCAGCGGCTCTGCGGGGACTCGGGCGGGGAGGCCTCCCTCCTCCCCTCCCCTCCGGCCGGAGCCTCTCAGCTGGAGATGCGCCCGAGGAGCAAACTCCGTATCCTCAGGACGGGCAGAGGCGCCGTCGCGGGACCCCCGCGACCCCCCCACCCCGGCCAGAGGACCTCCCGTTCCGTCCCCCGGAAGCCCTCCTGCCCGGGGTCAAGGCGGAACAGGCCGGGCACCCCCCCCCCCCGGGGGCTTAGGTGGGTCGTCAGCAGTGGCCGATGAAAACCTTAAGCAGACTTAGGCAGGTGCCTTAGGGCGCCAGGGCCAAAGGGGGCGCCCCAAAGTTGGGGGGAAAGGGTGGGGAAAAATGTCGGAAAATGCCTTTCAGGTCAGGAATATTGGGACTCTGATCCGTTTAAACTTGTGAAATATTACGATAGATGTTGTATTGCCTTTTTGTAGAACTTCATGTAGCCCAAGCTTGGCTCAGTTTGTACAGTGTACTGTGTTATCCTATGAATACATGTTTGTATTGCCGCAACCTGCGTTGTCTATCTGGTCACACACGTGAACCACTCCAATGGACAGGGGGTCCGTGCGGAAAGGAGGGGGCTCCAAGATGGGTCAGTGCTGCTTAGGGCACCAGGGAGCCTTCCTCCGCCCCCGCCCCGGGGGCTCTGTACCAGGGTGGGTCGTGAGACACGCCCCCCCCTCCCCATCTGCAGCATGTCTCCCCATCTGCAGCATGCCACCCCCCTCCCCATCTGCAGCATGATCCCCCCCCCGGCAAAGAGGCACAAGCCCCTCCCTCCCCCCCAGCTGAGGGCTCCCGGAGCCGCGCTGTCCCCCCCCCAGGGACCCCTTGTGGCCCAGAAGGAGGCGGGTGGAGGCTGCGGGGGAGGTCGGGGGGGCCTCCAGGCTGCAAGGCCCAGAGACCAGGGGAGGCCCGGCCCAGACAGAGACTGCTCCGCTCCCCCCCCCCCTGCAAGGAAGAGGCCAGACAGGGACCGGACCCACCGAGCGGCCCCCTTGGAGGCAGCGGTGCTTCGTGGGGGGACTCCACAGCAGTAGGGGGTGCTGCCCAGGGGAGGGGGGCTGGCGGTAGGAGGGAGGAAAGTCGGGTTGCCGGGAGCTCCCGGGCCACTGGCGGGAGATTGGGGGCTGGGTCGGCCACATCCAGGTTGGCACTGGCTGGGGAATTGGGGGTGGCGCCCGGGGAGGGCAGGGGGCTCCGTGGGGTGCAAGGTCAGGCAGAGGCCCCCCTCCGCAGCATCCCTGTTCTCCCGGGGGGGGGACACTGGCCTCTGCAGTCTGGCGAGGCGCTGTCACTCCGGGGGTCCCCCCCCAGGTTTCTCTACTCTCGAAGCAATTCCACACTTGTTGGCCGAGCCATGAGGGGGGAGGCATTTATTGATATGGGGGGTCCCGGGGTCCATCCACCCAAACAGGCACCCCCGACCGGCTCTCCCCTCCTCCGCCTTCTTTGAAGGCTCTCGGTTCAAAAAAGACCACCTTCCCAAACGGGACTAGCTGCGGAGGCTCCTCCCCGGAGACTGATGAGGCTGCTGGAGAGAGAATTCTCATTGGTGCTCCCCCGTGCCTGGCCCCGCCCACTCCCCGGGACTTCAGAGGGAAAGGCTCTCCGGGCCCTCCCCCTGCAGGGAACAGAGAAAAGTTCGCACCCAAGAGACGGTCAGTGGGGGTTTCCGTGGAGGGGGGGCAGCCATGGGGCCCGGCGGCCGGATCCTGCTGGTGCTGCTGCTGCTGGGGCCACCCCTGGTCCCCGGAACCGAGATGAGACTCCCGACCCCTCCCGGTAAGCAGACAGAAGCTCTTTTTGGGGGGAAGGGGGGAGGAATGTGGGGGGGGCTGCGAGAGGCTGTGGGTGCAGGTGGGGCCGTCCCTGGCCCGTGGCGCAGGAGGGGAAATGAAGCGGAGGGGAGGGGGGGACTGGGAGGGGGGCTTGGATGGACGGGTCCCTCCCCCCTCGCAATGGCAGGGAGGACCCTCCTTCTGACCCTGGGGGGAGGGGATCTCAGATTCCTCCTCCCTGCTGCCCCCCCTCAGGCACTTGGCTTATTGACTCCATTCCTGCCCCCTCCCCTTCTGAG
The DNA here is from genome assembly GCA_029375565.1 of Gekko gecko. Taxonomy (NCBI): domain Eukaryota; kingdom Metazoa; phylum Chordata; class Lepidosauria; order Squamata; family Gekkonidae; genus Gekko; species Gekko gecko. Next base: position 1,105,326 of record JAPDNY010000002.1, on the reverse strand, counting down.
CTGGAGATGCCGGGGATCGAACCCGGGACCTTCTGTGTGGCAAGCAGGTGAAGCCGGGGAGGTTTGCATGCCCTGCTCTACTCTACCCCGCGGAGTCTCAAAGCAGAGGTCAATCGCCCACCCCTCCCCTCCCCTCCCCTCCCCTCCCCTCCCCTCCCCTCCCCACAACAACCCCCTTGAGAGGCAGGAGCGGCTGAGAGAGTCCTGAGAGAACGGGGACCGGACCAAGGTCACCCAGCAGGCTTCAGGTGGAGGAGTGGGGGGAATCAAACCTGGTTCTCCAGACGAGAGTCCGCCGCTCTCCACCGCGACACCCCGCTGCCTTTCTACCACTGGCCATGACCCTCCCCCTGGAACTCCCGGCCACTGGAGCCCGGAAGCCGCCAGCCTGGCCCCAGGGGAAAGAAGGCTGAGGGGGGAGGCAGCGAAGGAGACCTGGATCCTGGCCGCCTGCTCGGCCTCTCCTGCCCCTCCCCGGCCTCTCCTGCCCCCCTTCATGGGTCCTGAACTGCCCCCCCCGGCACTCCCCGGGCAGCCAAGCCAGGGCTGAGCATGAGGATATTATGGGACCCCACCCCCATGACTACCTTCTGAAGGGAGCCGGGTTCGAATCCCCTCTCTGCCCCGGAGGCTCTCTAGGTCATCTTGGGCAAGTCCCCTCTCTCTCCAGGCCTGACCTACCTCTCAGGGGTGTCGTCAGGATAAAACAGAAGAGGGAGGAGGATGAAAACCGCTTTGGGTCATCACTGCAGAGAAAAGTGGGGGTTTGGGGGGGTTTCACTCCCCTCCGCCAAAAAGAAGAAAGATCCCCCCTCCCCCCAGGGCCTGCTGAACACACGCACACAATCTTCCCTCGGCCTTCTCTTGATGCTCTCAGTTAAAAACAATCTTCCTCAAGGAGAGCAGTTGCTTGTGGTTCTGCCCGGAGACTGATGACGCTGCCGCAGATTGAATTCTCATTGGTGCTCTTCTGTGCCTGGACCCCGCCCACTCCCCCGGACTCCGGAGGCGAAAGTCCTCCCCTCCCTCCCCAGCAGCGAACAGACAAAAATTTCCACCCAATTTTTCCACTGCTGTAATATCTTTTTTAGAAATGTGCTGACCAGAACTGTACACAGTATTCTAAATGAGGCAGCACCATAGATTTAGACAGGGGCACTATGGCAGGAGGCCACAGTGGTTAAGATACTGAACTGCAGGCTAGAAGGTCCGTAGTTCGGCACTTCAGTACCGAGGGCTGGGTAGCGGAGTGAGCTCCCACTTCAGTGGGCAGGTAACATGACCGCAGAAACGTCTTCGGACAGCGCTGGCTCTTCGGACAGCGCTGGCTCTTCGGCGTGGAAACGGAGATGAGCACTGCCCCCTAGTGTTGGATTCGACTGGCTTTTGAGCAAGGGAAACTTTTGCCTTTTTATTATGATACTGGCCGATTTGTTGTCAGTCTCCTTTCTAGTAATCCCCCAGCACAGTGTTTGTCTTTTTTTATTGCAGTCACACACTGAGTTGACATCTTCAGGGAGTTTATCTACCACGACTCCAAGATCTCTCTCTCCTGGTCAGATCCCGCCAATCTTGATCCCATCAATGTATATTGAGAGTCAGGATTTTTTGCTTCAATGTGCATTACTTTGCACTTGCCAACGTTGAATGTCATTTGCCACTTGCCCAGCCCTGACAGACGGGGGTTACATTAGCTACCTTGGGAATGGAGGCAGATTGTAGTGACAGACTGCATATTTTCATAGAATCATAGCTGAAAGATAGCCCTACAACATACCCGAAAGATGGTCTTCCAGCCTCCATTTGAAAACGTCCAGCAAAGGGGCATCCATCGCCTCCCGAGGCAGGCTGTTCCACTGCTCAACTGGAGGGCAGGAAGCGTCGCCTCAGGGCTTAGTTCTCTTGGTGGCCCTTTCTGACACGCCCAGGGAAATGCTGATCGCCACTTTGGGGTCAGGAAGCCATTTCTCTCCAGGCCAGTTTGGCCGGAGATCCTGGAAGCTTTTTGTCATCTTCTGGGAGTCGCTGAGGGTGTGGGGGGCGGTGTTTGTGAATTTCCTGCCTTGTGCAGGGGGTTGGACTAGATGACCCTGGAGGTCCCCTCCAGTTCTATGTCTCTATGCTTCTACCTATGGAAATAAAGTGAGGAGCAGGATGGTAGCGGGGGAGTGGCAAAAGCTACTTTTTCTGAAGACGTCTGTGAAGAAGGAGAGAGGGCGAGCGCTTTGCTGTGGGAAAGGACCCAGAACACTGCGGGGTGTGTGCGTGTGTTTCTGGGTGCCTGAGATAGCAGGAATACTGAATGGCGCGGTGCGGGGCTAGTCATACCCAAAATGTGCCCAGAGGGCTTGCCAATGTGCAGGGTCCCTCGGAGGAAGCATCGATGGGATTAATCCCAGGGGTGATGGGATCGATCAGGGGGAAAACAATGTAACTTTGGAAAATGTTCTCAGGATCGGACCAAAGAGACCGGAGATTTCTTCTACGTGCAAAGCAGGTTTGGGGTTCGGGTGTCTGCTGGCTCCTCCGGTGACCTGGGGACCTGAAGGGCTGCTAATTTAATCGAATCAAAATGAGACACTTGGTGAAGGGGTGGGGGCGGGGAGGAAATGTAGAAGTTCTATTATGAAGGAAGAAGGATGGGAAATTGAAAGCGTTAACGCTGGGGCTAGTCCAGTACATTGTCTGGAGTATGCAGATTTTGGCGGTGGGGGGGATGTTGCAGCTGTCAGGGCAAGATCTCACTTGCTTTCCCAGGGTCACGTCCCAGGTATGATTTTCTGGCCTGCCAGTCCTGGCTTCCATCTATGTGTCCACTTACAATAAAGTCCTAGAGGAAACATGAGCCTGCAGTGCGATGTGGCTGCGAAGAAGGCTAATACAATCTTAGGATGCATTAGCAGAAGCATTGTGTCCAGATCATGGGAGGTGGTAGTTCCGCTCTATTCTGCGATGGTCAGGCCTCACCTGGAGTACCGTGCCCAGTTTTGGGCACCACACTTTAGGAAGGATGTTGACAAGGCCGGGCGTGCCCAGAAGAGGGTGACCAGGATGGTGAGAGGGTTGGAATCCCAAGTTTTATGAGGAAAGGCTGAAAGAGTTGGGTATGTTTAGCCTGGGAAAGAGAAGACTTAGAGGAGACATGATGGCAGTCTTCAAGTATTTGAACGGCTGTCATGTCGAAGATGGAGCAGATCTATTCTCTCTTGCTCCGGATTGCAAGACTAGATCTAATGGGTGGAAATTACAAGGGCATTGTTACCGGCTAGATATCAGGAGAAACTTCCTAACTGTAAGCGTGGTTGAGCAGTGGAACAGTCTGCCTCGGGAGGTGGTGGATGCTCCTTTGCTGGATGTTTTCAAGCGAGGCTGGATGACATCTTTTGTGTATGTTGTAGGGCTATCTTTTGGCTCTGCTCCTGCAGAGTGCAGGGGGTTGGACTAGATGACCTGCAAGGTCCCTTCCAACTCTAACATTCTGTGATTCTATGCCTAGTATATAGACTCCTGGTGGGGCACCCTATGGGGTCCATTGATGGCTGAAAAGACCCCTCCTGTTGGACAGGGGGTCGGCACACTTACAGGGTCCTCTGGGCTTGTGAAGAATGATACTTCTGGAGGGGGAGAAGGAAACGCCAGCTCTACAGGGATCCTCATGGATCATCCTGTACTTTTTTTAGTAGAACTCCACCAAATCCAGTGTCCAATCACATGTCAAAGCCAGGATGACGGACAGAAACATTTAAAGAAATAGATCCAACACTTAATGGCGCTGCAGTGGCACAAAAACAGGGGTCCCAGGGGCTTGGATCCTCATGAATCCATATCCTTCTTTCATCAAAACAAAATAAAGCCATTGTCCTGTGGTAGATTATGTCTCTACAGGCGGCACCACAGAAATCACACATCCACCACTTTGTGGCACCACCACACTGCAAAGATGTGGTTCCAAGGCATGGGCCCTCAGGAAGCCACCGGGTTGCTTTGTCTGGTGACCTCGAATTCCCTGTCCCCTTCACACAGGTTGTACCACAACAATCCTGCCTCCACAGCTTCATGGAGCTGTGATAGCATGAAAACAGAGTTGTGCACCAGGGATCCTTGCAGATCCTTGAAGGATTTTTATGTTGGGTCAACCCAAATGCACCATCCAAGCACCCATCATGTCCATAACCACAGCAGAAAGCACAAAAGCAGAGATCCTGGGGTTTTGTGGCCCTGTGGAGGTGCTAATACCGCACTGGGTTCTTGTGGATCCTTCTGATGGTTACTTGGCACCCACCCAAATGCGGAACTTTATTTGTTGTGATCAAAGAGGAGCCCAGACTTACACACAGAGAGCCAGCAAAACACCTTGTGAGATCACACGCCTCCTCCTCTGTGTCCCTGGAGTGATCCCCCAGAAATGACAGATCCAGCATTTCCTGGTTCCCCAAGAGTGGGAAAAGTGCAGAGAAGGGCAACTAGAATGATAAAAGGGTTGGAACACCTTCCCTATGAAGAAAGGTTAAAACGCTTGGGGCTCTTCAGCTTGGAGAAACGACGGCTGAGGGGTGACATGATCGAGGTTTATAAGATTATGCATGGGATTGAGCAGGTTGAGAAAGAAGTCCTTTTCTCCCTTTCTCACAATACAAGAACTCGTGGGCCCTCCATGAAATTGCTGAGCAGTCAGGTTAGAACAGATAGAAGGAAATACTTCTTCACCCAAAGAGTGATTAACATATGGAATTCACTGCCGCAGGAGGTGGTAGCAGCTAGAAGCATGGGCAGTTTCAAGAGGGAATTAGATAAACATATGGAGCACAAGTCCATCAGTGGCTATTAGCCACAGGGTATAGATGGGAACTCTCAGTCTGGGGCGGGTGATGCACTCTATTCTTGGTGCTGGAGGGGGCAGCAGTGGGAGGGCTTCTGGTGTCCTGGCCCCACTGTTGGACCTCCTGATGGCACCTGGTATATTTTGGCCGCTGTGTGACAGAGTGTTGGACTAGATGGGCCATTGGCCTGATTCAACACTGGCTTCTCTTATGTTCTCTTATGTTCTTAAAAGTGCATGAGAACTCATGGATGATTTTTACAGGGACTTCTATTGAAATTCATTCCGAGATCACGTATTCCATTAATGTCCAGGGAAGGGGCTAGAGGAAGCAGAGTTCTGGTCTTTTGGGAGATTGCCGGGGCACAAAAACGGCCTTGGTGAACAGGTGTTGCCTTTGAGTCTCCGGATCCTGACCCGGACTCTGCAGAAATTGTCCGTAAATGCTCCCCTACTTTAAATAGGGTGTTCCCTCTAAGCTGAGTTAATGTGAGCTAGCTCACAGTTTGTAGCCTCCAGCTCACAGATTTTTGTCTAAGCCTCGGAGCAAACGAATTTATGCAGTAGCCAAATCGCTCGCTCACAAACTTTAGTGCCAGTAGCTCACAAAGCAGAGATTTCGCTCAAGAGACTTGCAAGCTTAGAGGGAACACTCCGCACCAGACACAGGGACCGTCTGTTCCCCGCTGGCGCCGTCTGTGTGGCCACGAATGGGAGATGCCAGGGGGTGACTGTGGCGTGTGCCCTTGGGGTGGGTGGGTGGGTGTCGTCTGTGGTGTCGGAGGTGGTCCGAGACAGGAGAGGGGGCCTGAGGGTGGACTGGGGCGGGTGGGTTCGGCGGGGATCCGCGCCGTGGCGCAACTGCACTTGGAAGGGAGTCCGTCCTGGGTTGGAAAAGACCACCCCCCAAAGCGAGAGGTTCCATCCCCGAGGGGGTCCCCGGAGATCCGCCTGAGACTCCCCCCCCCTCCGCTCGGCTTTCTGACCGCCGCCGGCTTGTGGGGGGGTAAGCGGAGCTCGCCCTCGGGGGGTGGGTGGATGGGAGAGAGGGAGAGGGAGGAGGCGGCGAGGCTCCGGAGCCGCCGACCGCGGGGCGGGCTGGCGGGGTAGGACAGCCGCTCCTCCGACGGTCCCCCGCCTGCCTCACCCCCCCCGTGTCCCCTTCCTCCCCCCCCTCCGCAGCCGCCCACTTCCAGGCCCAGAGCAAGGTCGAGTGCCGCTTCGCCGACGGGGCGGCCGGGGAGGTGCGGTTCCTGCACAGGTACGTCTACGGCCGGCAGGAGTTCCTGCGCTTCGACAGCCGCCGCGGAGAGTACGAGGCCCTCACCCCGCTGGGCGAGCCCATAGCCCGCGACTTGAACAGCCAGAAGGAGCGGATGGACTACGTGCGGGCCCAGGTGGACGCCTTCTGCCGCCACAACTACGGCGTCTTCGAGCGCTTCTTCGCCACCAGGAAAGGTGGGCGGGGCGGGATGGGAAGGGAAGGGAAGGGGCGGGGCTCCGGGGGCATTCCCTCCCCTCCTTCACTTGGGGCTCCCGGCCAGCGGGAGGGGAGAGAAGGGCCGCGGGGGGGGGAGGAGGAGGAAGGCCAGGCAGCAGGAAGCCCCGCGGGGGTGGGGGGAGAGGAAGAGCTGGACGGGGGGGGTCTCCCAGGCAGCTCCCCCTCCTTCCACTCGAGGCCGGGAGGTGGGGGGGGGGACCTTCCTGGAAAAAGAGGGAGAAGGCTTCCCCCTCCTGTGCCCCCCCCGCAGCCACTCTTCCAACCCGCCAGGCCACAGCCTGGATCCTCCGGATTTCTTCTGGACACCTCCAAAGCCCCCTAAAAGGTCACACACCCCACCCCCTCTGAAAGGTCAGACCTGTGGAGGGGGAACCCAGACATTCTGAAGCCCTGGGAGGGAAAACATTTCTCCGTCCCCCCCTCCCCGGGAGAAAAGAGAGGACTTTGGTGTCAGGTTCAAAAGCAAGTAGATCCAAGCATTCTTAATCAAGAAGGGCTTTATTGGAATACAGTGCTAAAACCCACCGTGAAGGGTCATTGTCAGGAATGGCGGGAGAAGCAGCGCAAGCAGGGTTATAGTGTGATGCAAAAATTCTGCTAGCAAATGAACTGTAAGCGCGTGCGGGGAAGCTCCCGGCGGGAGAGTTTACTTAATGGGCGGAAGACGACTCCCCCTCCCCTCGTCTTCACAGGACTGGAAAATTCTCATCAGCTCAAGAATAGCCCAAAGCCTACATTCAAGGCCACTGTGATAAGACTGAGCGGCATAGAAGAAGCTCCCACGTTACTGCCAGCATACCTGCGCAAGCGCAAAGCAGGGACGAGACAGGGAACACAGAACAATGGACTCAGTGTAAAATAGGAAACAGACATTTCTGACATTTGGGGGGGGGTGCAGGGCGAATTGGAATCTAGGCAGCCCCCTTGACCCCTTGACAGCAGAAAAAGCATTGCCGATGACTGACTTGACATAGAGAACGGTGGCATTTGCCATGTCGGTGGCATTTCCAGATGTCACCATCCTCATTTCCTATTTTAAAAATCACAGGTCTGTCCAAGGACTTGGGGAACAGGGGTCACCTGCAGCCTGCCCCCGGGTGTCTCTGGTCCAACAAGTCAAAAACAAAACGTGAAGACGGGAGGAAAAAATTGCAGTCAAGGAAAGAAACACACTGGCTGCAGTCGGTCACACCCACACTAAAGAATCCACTTCCAGGGCACTTTCCAGCTGGGTCTTGTCGGTTCACACAGTAAAACTCCAGCTGGAAAGTGCACGGAAAGGGATTCTTTAGCGTGTCTGACCGCAGCCTGAGAGTCAGAACAGGTAAAACCGCTGACAGGTTTGAACCTGGCTGTTTCTGGCTGTACGATCAGCACAAGAGGAAGGCTCGCTCAGACCAGGCTCTGGTCACTCAGAAAGAGGCAGCATTTCATAAGAGCTCCCCCCCCCCCCCGTGTCCCTCAAAATTTCCCCATTTCCCCACTGGAAAAATTCACCAGCTTTTCCACGCTAGATGTTTTGAGTGCAAGAAACCTGGCCTTCCGTCATTTTGAATGAATTTTTATTCGCGGTCAAAGACAGTTCTTCATAACCTTAAGAGTCATTTTACCAATTCCAAAAGAGAAAATACCTTGGTGGGAGTTTCTTTTCAGGGTTGCCCTAACTTTTGGTCAAACTTTACACCAGAAAAAAGGCCAGCCCTTCCCACCTTTTTCTGGATTTTTCAGAGTTCCCCCCAGGGGCTCACCTGTCGCTAGGCGCCAATGCTCCCTCTAAGCTGGGGAGTCTGGTGAGCAAAAATTCTACTGTGTGAGGTATGGACACTAAAGTTGTGAGTGAGTGACTTGGCCATATTAGTTTGCTCTGGAGCCATCCTTCCTGAGCTCATACAAAAATGTGTGAGTTGGAGGTGCATCAGTTAGTGTGATCTGGAGGCTAAAAAACTGTGAGCTAGCTCACACTCACTCAGCTTAGAGGGAACGTTGCTAGGCAGATGGACTGAACAAGTGGAAATCTGGCCCCGTCACTCCATGGCCCCATCATGGTGTAGAAATTGGGATCCTGAACCTAAAGTCAGTCTCAGTGTCCGGTAAGGGGTGCCTCCCTCTGCCCCCCCCCCAAGACCCAGGCCTCCCTCCCTGTGAATTTTCCTCCATCATCGCGTTGGATGCCACCCACCAGGTCTCTGCCTACCCAGGCTTTCAAGTAAGGGGGTTGATCTTCTAAAATCATTCTATGGGGCGTGTTTAGAAATGGTTGAAGTTCTTTTAAGCAGATGGATGATTTATTTATTTTTTTAATTCTCTGGTTGGGGTCTTTTGAGGCTGAGTTTTAGAGCAAATCAAGTCAGTTGGAATCCAGCCTGAAGTCTCCCTAGAAGCGAAAGTGACTAAAGGGAGGCTAATTGTACTTTGGTCACCTCATGAGAAGACCGGAGTCCCTGGAAGAGACAATCATGCCAGGAAAAGGGGAAGGCGGCAGGAAGATGAGAAGGACTGGCTCAGTAAAAGAAACCACAGGGGCACTCAGTCACCAAGACCTGAGCAGGGTTGTGTACGAGAGGACTTTGGGGTCAGCGTCAGTCTACTGTGAGCGCCAGATGCTGGGGAGCATCCCGGGGAGGAGGCCTCCTTCTTGTGATCTTCCCAGAGGCCAGAGGGTGACCTTCAAGCAGGAGCTGAAGGAGGATTTTGGGATCCCCTTGAATTTCCCAGGATACTCCCAGAAGCGTCTCCAGCAGGGCCAGCAACTGCCAGGCCTCCGCTGTTGAAAAGCCCTCCTAGAGAGTTTGAATGGACCCAGCAGGTTCTGGGGGAGTCTTCAGGTGGACTGTCTGTCATCACCAAGAGGAGGCAGGAGTGGCCGGGTGTGGGTCTGATCCTGCAAAGCAACTCCTAGAGTTTTGGGAAGTGAGAAAGAAGTGTAGGAAGCTGAGAGAGGTGTGTTTGTGTGGGTCTCTTTGTGCCGGGACCAGGAGGTGAATTAGTGGACCTTTGAAAGCCCTAGAGGGTTGGGGGAGGCCAAGAGATTGTGAGTTTAGAAATATGTCAGCTGTGGTCATGGGAAAGTCTTCCTTTTCTCCATCCGTCTGTGCTTCTCTGGTTCTCTTCCATCTCTGAAATTCCCCCTCTCTTTCCCCCGCACTTCCAGTTGAGCCCACGGTGACGATCTCCCCCACCAAGGGGGACCCCCTGGCCCACCACACCCTCCTGATCTGCACCGCGGCTGGGTATTATCCCCAGGAGGTGAAGATCAAGTGGCTGAAGAATGGGCAGGAGCAGACGGAAGGGGTGGGCTACGCGGACGAGCTCCAGAACGGGGACTGGACCTTCCTGAGCCAGGTGATGCTGGAGACGGTGCCCCAGCGGGGAGACCTCTACGCCTGCCAGGTGGAGCACCACAGCCGGAAGGAAGCCATCACCGTGCAATGGGGTGAGAGACAATCTTCCCCTTTGAAGAAAGGCGAAAGAGGTTGGGGTTCTTCAGCTTGGAGATATGATTGATGATTGAGGGGTGACATGACAGAGGTTCACAAAATTATGCATGGGACAGAGAAGGCAGAGAAAGAAGTGCTTTCCTCCCTTTCTCACACTTTAAGAACTCCTGGGCAATCAGTGAAATTAATGATCAGGAGGCTTAGGGCAGAGCAAAGGAAGTCCTTCTTCACCCAAAGAGTCATGAACACCTGGAATTCACTGCCGCAGGAGGTGGTGGTGGCTACAAGCATGGACGGATTCAAGAGGGGACTAGATGAACCTCTGGGGCAGAGGTCCATCAGTAGCTGTTTGCCACAAGGTCTAGAGGGAACACTCTGTCTGGGGCAAGGGGTGCTCTGTATTCTTGGTCCTTGAGGGGGCACAGTGGGGGGACTTCTGGAGTTCTGGCCCCACTGGTCAACCCCCTGATGGCACCTGGGTTTTGTCCATTGTGTGGCACAGATTGCTGGACTGGGTGGGCCAGTGGCCTGATCCAACATGGCTTCTCTGATGTTCTCTTGTTCTCTAAGCCCCTCTCTGGTGTGGGATGAAGCCCTTGCGACCTTTCCCATTGCCTGCCAAGTGTTCTTAGAAAGTGGGGTGGGGCTGTGCACATCCAAGTCATGTTATTTTGGTGGCAGCTGCCCCCACAGGGTTGGTTTAATTCCCTCTCACTCTTCCCCTTCCCGCTTTTTAAAAGAACCCGATTCTCCCTTCAAAATCTGTGGGCCCAAAGGCCAAGCCTGGCCCTGATCCGCCTTCTCACGGGAGGCTCCTTCTCTCCCCACAGAGCCACAGACGTCGGACTCCGCCAAGAGCAAAGTGTGGACGGGGGTCGTGGGGGCCGTTCTGGGACTGGTCTTCGTGGCCGTGGGACTTTCTCTGTACCTGAAGAACAGGAAAGGTGAGGGGGTGGGGGGCTGGATGGGGGGTGGGCCGCAGACTCCCCTCCTGCTCCAGAATCAGCCCATCATGGGACTGACTTGAGAGGGAGAAATGGGGGGGGGCGGCCTCGAAATGTTCTGTGGGGGGGGCTCTTCTCACAGCCATTTTGGGGGCTGCCATTTCTAGGCCAAAGGGGGTGACCCCCCAACTGTCTAAGAATACAGTCGAATATTTTAATTTCTTCAGCAGTTTAGGCCAGACTCAGAATGCCAGAAAAGGTCCAAAGGAGGGCAACCGAAAGGATGAGGGGGGGTTGGAGCCCCTTCCCTGGGAGGAACGGCCGAAGAGTCTCTGGGACTTTTTACTTCAGAAAAGAGATGGGGGGGACGACATGAGAGAGGTTTGTAGAATGATTTCTGGGATAGGGGATGTGGATCGGGAGAGAGTTTTCTCTTTCTTCCACAATGTCAAAATTCAGGGGGACCCAATGAAGTGGTTGGGAAATAGGCCCCGGGCAGACCAAAGGAAGTCCTTCTTGACTGAGTGAAATTGCAGAATTCTCTGCCAGCGGACGTAGCGGTGTCTGTGAGCACAGCTGGCCTCTTTAAAGAGGGTGAGAGACGGGTTCATGGAGGTTTGGCCCATCAGTAGATACCAGCCACAGTGACTGAAGGGCGCCTCCATATCCAGAGGCAGCAGACTTCTGAATCCCAGGGCCGGCAGTCAGGGTGAGGGTCTCTCTCCCCACTCTGGTGGCCCTCAGAGGTCCCTGGTTGGCCACTGTGTGAGGCAGGATGCTGGACTAGATATACTCCTCCTGGTCTGATCCAGCAGGGCTCTTCTGATGTGCTTATCAGGGGAAGGCCTCGGCCTCCCTGCCCTGTTGCTGGCCCTGCAGAGGAACTGGCTGGCCCCTGTATAAGACAGAATGCTGGACTAGATGGACCCCCACTGGTCTGATGCAGCAGGGCTCTTCTGAGGTTCTGATCATGGGAAGGCCTCGGCCTCTCGGCCCTGTTGCTGTCCCTCCAGAGGAACTGGCTGGCCCCTGTGTGAGACTCGAGACTGGACTGGATGGACCCTCCCTGGTCTGACCCAGCAGGGCTCTTCTGGTGTCCTTATCAGGGGAAGGCCTCGGCCTCTCTGCCCTGTTGCTGTCCCTCCAGAGAAACTGGCTGGCCCCCGTGTGAGACTCGAGACTGGACTGGATGGACCCTCCCTGGTCTGACCCAGCAGGGCTCTTCTGAGGTTCTTCTCAGGGGAAGGCCTCGGCCTTATACGGTGGATTCTTATATGGTGACGTTTTCATCATTTATGTCAGCTGCTTTGAGCCTGGAGGGAAGGCAGCGTAAGGATAGGTGAATGAATGAATGAATGAAATGCCCTTCTCTCTCTCTCTCTCTCTCTCTCTCTCTCTCTCTCTCTCTCTCTCTCTCTCTCTCTCGCAGCGACCCCCCTGCCGCCCACCACAGGTAAGGGGTCTCTCTGGTTCTTCACAGCCCACCTTTGCCCCCTGAGACTCTGGGCAGATGAGAAAGTCAGGAAACCCCCCAGGCAGGAGGGACAGCGTCAGAGGGACTGCCCCCTCTCTCGGTTTGGGTGTGCCTGTCTCCATCCGGCCTCTCTCTCAGGATTTGCCCCAAAGTGGCCCAGTGAAGTTCAGAAAGGGCCACACGACACTGAGAGGCCTGGAGAGTCCGAGAACCTTTTCTGCAAGTTGAATCTGCCCCCCTCCACCACAGACACTCCCTGCAGCAGCGGCCTTGGAGGGGTGGGGGGCGGGACAGGATGGTTATCCCCGAGTTATGGGTGGAGCTTATGTGGCTCAGGTGAGCTCCACAGACTCCGCCCCCCTCCCTGCCAAGGGACCTTTCCTTTATGATGACTCTCCCCCCCCTCCGGACAGCGCTCATCAGTTAACCCTTCCCGCCCCGGGATCCGGCCTGTGGAAAAGCACTTCCTGTCGCCAGCGGCCACTTGGCAGGGGCTGAAGATGGACGGAGGATGGACTTTTTGCACCCAGAACCGCTCCACCCTTTCCCTGCCACTGGCTTCTTCTGTATTTCCCTTCTGTTGTTCAGGGAGGGGGACTCCTTCTACTGCGTCTGGAGGAAAACATTACTCCCTTCCTCCAGGACTGCATCCTCAAAAGTTGCCAAGTCTAGGTTGGGAAATCCCTGGGTATTTCGGGGTAGAACCTGAGGAAGGGGAGGGAGCGCAGTGGGGGACGATGCCATATTGGTCCCCCGCCCAAAGCGGCCCTTTAATCCTCCGGGGGAACTGACTCTGTCGTCTGGAGGTCTCCAGGCACCACCTGGAGGTTGGTACCTGTCATAAGCTACAGGAGTAGGGCTGAGATTCTCCGCCCCACTTTGCAGGAACAGGCAGGGGGACTGAGTGGCCGCCCTCAGCCCTTCTCCTTTGGCAAGGGGGGTGCTTGGTGCTCAGCCTCCCTCTGGCTTTCCCCACAATCTCAGCATCAGCGGAGGAGTCAGAATCTGCAGCTCCAACCGGTTTTAATTTTGTTGCCCAGCTCCTGTAAGATTCCTGCCCTCATCTCTCTCTCTGGACTAGTTGGGAGCTCCAGGTGCAGTCGGGGCATTTGTGAGCAGGGGCTGAGAACGGGTGTTGAAACCAGACCACTGCTTCTAGATGTGTAATTTCCAGAATTCGTATTGCTCACTAACTTGTCTTTGCTGTGGTTGGAAGAACTGTCTAATAAAAACGGAATTAACCCTTCTTTGGAGATGCGTCTGTGACAAACAGGGAGACTGTGTGGCCGCCCTCAGCCCTTCTCCTTCAGCAAGGGGGGTGTTTGGTGCTCAGCCCCCCTGTGGCTTTCCCAGCAATTCTCAGCATCAGAGGAGTTGGAATCTGCAGCTCAAACCGGCTTCTGGCTCTGTTGCCTAGTGGCTACTGAGGTTCTTGCCCTCATCTCTCTCTGGACTAGCTGGAAGCTCCAGGTGCAGTCGGGGCATTCATGAGCAGGGGCTCAGAACGGTTGCTGAAAACAGACTGCTGCTAGATTTGTCGTTTCCAGAATTCCTCTTGCTCACTCACCGGTCTTCACTGTGACTGGTGGAACCGTCGAATAAAAAAGACTGAACTCCTCTTTGGAGATGCGACTCTGAGCTAAGTGGGCTTTTCCTTGGAAACAGGCAGGGAGAGGATCCGGGGGCCTCCTCTGTGGAGAAGGGGGTCCGTTCTGTGGAAGGGGAGCGTGTCCCGCAGAGGGGAGCAGGTCCTAACCATAGTCTACTGCTAGTACAATATGGGGGCCTCCTGCAAGTCTGTTTGATGAAAGATATTTTGAAAGGAGGAGGAATCAAATACAAAAGAGGTTCGTGGAATGAAATTTCTGGAATCTTCAGGAACAGCTTCTCCGACCTAGCCTGAGCTGATCCGTGGGTGGAGAAGCAGACATGATAAAAACTTCTTGCAGCAAGAAAGGGGGTCTCTTTTGTGCTTAGTCCATCAGAGCAGTCAGACTTCTTAACTGGGGCCTGGGGAAGTCGGCCATTGATCTTGCGGTGGCCTGAAGCGCTGGAGTGATCTTCAAGGTAAAGGAACTCAGTCGAGATCTGTAATTTCCTAACCTAAGGACGCTGTTCTATATTTTGACATCTGTTAGGGAATGAATAGAGAGAGGGACAGAAGAATTGCGTTTTACCCATTTCTTTTGACTCCCTTGCTCAGTCTGGTTCTGTGCTAAAAGTACGCTTGTGAACATTTTTTGGGTGAACATTTCTTTTTTAAAAATAAATATTTCATAATTGTGGGGAGAGGAAGGGAAGGTGATTGTAAGTTGCTCCAAGACTCCTTCGGGTGCTCCAAAGCAGGGTATAAAACTGGCTCTTCTCCTTCATTTGGGACCCTGAGGAGAACAGGCGAGGTGAGGAAGCTCTCTTTGGGTCTCTTCTGTTGCTGTCCAAATACACAAGTTTTAGAGCAACACAGCCCTCTGCATCAATAGAAGGGGCAGGCAGAGGAGATTGCTCTGTCCGGGAGACCCTTTAACACCTGGGCCAGGAGCAGAGCCACATTTCCCCAGGCAGTTTAAGGCTCTGAAGGTCTGCGCTTTGGAGCAAATCCCCTCAGAGCTGGTCTGTGTGTGGAGAAGGGCTGCCCTCTTGCTGGGCAGAGGAAGCATGGCAGTTGCACAGTGTGGCTCTCTCACTGGAGTCTCTCTACCTGTGTGCGCATCAGTAGAACACAGCCAGAGTCCGGGATCGCCTTAAAGACTAAAAAAAAAAAGTGGCAGGGTGGGAGCTTTTGTGAGTCAGGGCCCACTTCTTCAGAGAGAGACCCAGTTCGAATGTGAAACCAAGTTTGAGTCCAGGGCACGTTTGAGATCAAGGGCCCACAAGGCCCTGGTCTGGCTGCGCAGCCCTGGCCTGCTTGCCGCCCAGCCGCCGGCTCTGAGCATGTGCAGAGTGCCTCTCCCTGATGGGCAGCCCTTCTGCCGGCCGGCCAGAGTCCTCCTTCCTCTCTGTCTTGAGCGGGAGCCTGCCCCCCCCCGTCTCCCCGGAAAAGGGAGAGAAGAGGGGCTTCGGGGGGGGTCTGCTGCGGAGTTTAGTGGTCCTCCGGCTTTCGGGGCCCCGACGGCTTTCAACAGCCACTGGCCCCTCCCTCCCTCCGCCCCCTGCTGGCAGCCGGCCCGGGGACTCCGAGGGGGCGGGGTCCTGTCCCCGGGACTTCCCGTGAGTGAGAAGAACCCGAGTTTTATTCCGCCAATCACCGGCTCCGAGAGGGTTTGAGTCAGCAGTTGCCGGGTAGAGCCCCCATTGCTGCCCGACTGGACAGGCGGCGTCCCGCGTCTCTACGATGGTCACAGGGAGGAAGGGAGGGAGCGCCGGGCAGCGACGGGGCCGAGAGAGGCGCAGGTTCGAGCCCGGTCCTGGCGCGGGGCGGGGGTGGGGGTGGGGGAGAGGCAGCCAATGAGAAAAGGGCCCGGGTGCTGACCTGTCTGTTGCCGGGTAGAACAGCCCCAGAACGCAGCTCGCGCAGCAGGTAGACGGAGGCGCCCGGAGTTGCCGTCGGGGCTGAACCCGGCAGGGTCTCGCCTGCTCAGGCCGGCAGCGGCTCTGCGCGGACTCGGGCTCGGAGGCCTCCCTTCTCCCCCGCCCCTCCGGCCGGAGCCTCTCAGGGGGAGACGCCTAGGAGGAGAAGCAAACTCCGCAGGCCGGGCAGAGGCTCCATCGCGCAGCCCCCGCGACCCCTCCGACGGAAGTTTGGGACCAAGGGGGACACATCGAGGCTGCCAGGCCCAGAGATCAAGGGAGGCCCAGCCCACACAGAGACTGGGTCGCCCCCCAGCTCCAAGAAAGAGGTCCCGGGGCCTCAGGGGCCAGACCAACGGAGCTGCCCCCCCCGAAGACAGCGGTGCTTCCAGGAGGAACTCTACAGCAGGGGGGGCTGCCCAGGGGAAGGGGGCGGTAGGAGGGGAAAGGGAGGTTGCCGGGACCTCCCTGGCCACGGGTGGGAGGTTGGGGGTTCGGCTGGCCGTGGCCGGCCAGATCCAGACTGGGACACTGCTGGGGGTTTGACAGGGAGTCTGGAGAGCGCAGGGACCCCCCTGGGGTATGAGGCCACACAGAGGCACAACCCCCCCTCCACAGCGGCCATCTTCTCCGGGGGGACGACGACGACTGAGCTCTGCAGTCTGGCGAGGACCTGTCACTCCGGTGATCCCCAGGGCCTACCTGGAGGCTGGCACCCCTAGACGGGAAAGGGAGCTCTGAAATCGACCCCCGGAGCATGCACAGATAACCCCCCGTCATCGGCATTTGAACATTTCATTTCTATTAATCAGTCTGGAATGTGGGGCCTGGGGGGAGCCGAAGGGTGACGCCGTGTCCCCTCTAAGCTGAGTTAGTGTGAGCTAGCTCAGAGCTTTTTAGCCTCCGGCTCACACCTCTTTCTCTTAGCTCAGGAAGGAGGGCTCCAGAGCAACTACATTTATGCAGCAGCCAAATCGCTCATAGCTCACATCTTTAAGGCCAATAGCTCAGAAAGTACAATTTTTGCTCACAAGACTCCGCAGCTTAGAGGGAACATTGGTGTCAGGGCCCGGGAGGCTGGGAAAGGGGCTCCCCGATTAGGGGCTGCCGCTGCCCGAGCCCCTCCGCCCCCCCCCCCCGGCCAGAGGAGAGAGGAGGCCTGCAGCTGAAGGGGGGGAGCGGCTCATCACTTGGCAGCCCCCCCCCCCGAGCCAGAAGAAGGATCCCAGAGCAGGAGGAGCAGCAAAGAGCGGCGCCCTGGAAGAGCACAGGGGGAGAGGCAGCCCCCCCCCGTTTCCTCACGTTCCCCCCTCTGGGACTTTCTCTCCCCCCCCTTTGTGTGTTAATCTGGAGGCTCTTTGCTGGAACCGGCCTTTGCTCCGAGCGCTTTCCCTGGAGGGCCCGGAAGAGCCCGTCGCTTCCAAGGCTGCTGCTTTCCTGGACGTGATCCTGCCGTTTTCTCTTGAACTGTAAAGTCTCCGGGGTCCCGATCAACGTGGGCCTGTTCAAAACCCAGTGAACACGCCTGGAATGTTTTCTCAGGACTCCGGAAACTCCTGACTCGGAGGGTCCTCCCTCTTTCCGTGTTATACCTCTGAGGATGCCAGTCACAACTGGCGAAACGTCCGGTCCTAGAAATGCCAAGACCGCGGCCACACAACCCGGGAAATCTACTAATTCACATTTGTTTGTTTGCTGCGGTATCATTGATTGATTTGGAACACCGCCCCCCCGCCGCCCCCCCCGTGAGAAAGGGGTCCGCACACAAACCGGCACCCCCCCCCGAGCCCCCTCCGAGGCCTTCGGTAAAAAGACCGTCTTCTCCAACGGGACGAACTGCGGCTGCTTTTCCCCGGAGACTGATGACGCCGCCTCGGAGGGAATCCTCATTGGTGCTCCTCTGTGCCTGGGCCCCGCCCACTCCCAGGACTTCAGCGGCGCAAAAGCGCTCCTGCCCCTCCCCCTGCAGGGGTCAGAGAAAGTTTCCCCCGCGGGCTGTCAGTGTGGGGTTGGTTTCCGGGGGGGGGGGCAGCCATGGGGCCCGGCCTGATCCTGCTGGCGACGCTGCTGGCGCTGGGGTCACCCCTGGTCGTCTATGGGACAGAGAGGAGGCTCCGGACCCCTCCCGGTAAGCAGAAAGGGCTCTTGGGGGGGGAAAGGGGGGAGGCGCTGCGAGAGATTCTTGGTTCTGGTGGGGCCGTCCCAGGTCCATGGAATGGGAGGAAAGGGGGAGTAAATGGGAGGGGGCTTGCAGCGATGGGCCCCTTCCCCTCGCAATGGGAGGGAGGGTCCTCTTTCTGACCCTGCGGGGGGATTTCCGATTCCTCCTCCCTCTTGCCTACTCCATTCATACCCCCCCCGCGTTCCTCCCCAGAGGGGACCCGAACTGGGCTCTGCCTGGCTCCCCTCCGTGTCCTCCTCCCGCTGAGCCAGGCCCTCTCAGCCCATCGAAGGCAGTTTCATCCGCTCAGCCTGGCGGGTGCTCTCCGGGGTCTTTCCCATCACCTCCCGCCTGGTCTTTCGAGCTGAAGGTGGCGGGGATCGAACCCGGGGCCTTCTGTGTGGCAAGCAGGTGAGGCGGAAGAAGAGGAGGTTTCCGTGCCCTGCTTCACTGTACCAGGAAAAGTCTCAGAGCCGCGGAGGATCGCCTTCCCTTCCCCTCCCCACCACAGGCACCTGGCGAGGCAGGAGGGGCGGAGAGGACGGGGACTGTTCTAAGGTCACCCCAAGATGAGAATTAAACCTGGTTCTCCGGATGAGAGTCCGCGGCTCTGGACCTTGACCCTACGCTAACTCCCTGCCCCTGGCCATGACCCTGCCCCTGGAACTCCCTGCCACTGGAGAAGCCCCGAAGCCGCCGGCCTGGCCGAAGGCGAAAGAAGGCTAAGGGGGAGGCAGCGAAGGAGATCTGGATCCCGGCCGCCTCCTCGGCCTCTCCTGACCCCTTCATGGGCCCCGAACAGCCCCGGGTGCCCCCCAGCAAGAAGAAGAAAGGTTCCACTCCCCGCCCCCAGGCCTGCTGGACAGGATGGTTTTAAGTCACGGCAGGCGGAGCAGGGGGACTTTCGAGGTGCCCCCCTTGTCCCAAGCAGGGGGTTGGGTGGGGTTCAACTCTGCAGGGGGGCCTGCCTACGAGGAGGAAGGGGGCAGGAAACGGGGCCCTTAAATTGACCCCCTGGACACACACAGACAGACACACCCCTCCGCCGTCTTTTGATGCTCTCAGTAAAAAATATTCTTCCGCAAGGAGAGCAGTCGCCGGTGCTTCTGCCCGGAGACTGATGACGCTACCCCAGATTGAGTGCTCACTGGTGCTTCTCTGTGCCTGGACCCCGCCCACTCCCCGGGACTCGAGAGGTAAAGGTCCTCCCCTCCCTCCCCAGCAGGGAACAGACAAAAGTTTCCACCCAATTTCTCCAGTGCTAGAATATCTTTATTGAAATGCGCTGACCAGAACTGTACACCCTGTTCCAAATTAGGCGGCACCATAGATTTGTACAGGGGAACTGCGACACCAGCCGGTTTGTTTTCAGTCTCCTTTCTAGTAATTCCCCAGCACAGCATTAGCCTTTTTTGTTGCAGTCCTTGCCTACTGAGTCCACATCTTCAGGGAGTTTATCTGCCACCACTCCGAGACCTCTCTCTCCTGGTCAGATCCCGCCAATCCTGACCCCATCAATGCGTATTTAGAGTCAGGATTTTTGGCTCCCGTGTCAATTACTTTGCCCTTGCCCACCTTGAACCTCATTGGCCACGTTGACGCCCACTCGCCCAGCCCTGACAGATGGGAGTTAGATTAGCTACCATGGGAAGGGAGGCAGGTTTCAGTGACAGATTGCATATTTTTGTCAGGAGGTCCACAAGTTCCCATCTGAGTTGCTTCAGAACTCTGGGACGTCTGCCATCTGGGCCTGGTGATTTCTCAGTGTGTAATTTGTCCATCAGTCGTAGGACCTCCTCTCTTGTCACCTGAGTCTGACTCAGGTTCTTCAACACCCCTCCTGGAATCGGAGGTTCTGGGGTGGGCCAGCCCCTCCCGCCTTCCCCATTTGGTCATCCAAGGGGCCCCACTGCCTCCCGGGCTGGCTTTCTGCTTCTGAGTGTACGTTTACTGTTTCTCTTGAAGGTAATTAGGGGATACAACACATGAGAAGCACGCATGGGGCATCCACACACACACAAGAAACATCGGGAAGAACTTCCTGACAGTTAGAGCGGTTCCTCGGTGGCACAGGCTTCCTCGGGAGTTGGGGGGCTCTCCTTCTTTGGAGGTCTTCAAACAGAGGCTAGGTGGCCCCACCTGACAGCCATGCTGATTCCGTGAACTTGGGCAGATCCTGAGAGGGAGGGCAGGGAGGGTCACCTCAGGGCTTAGTTCTCTTGGTGGCCCTTTCTGACACGCCCAGGGGAATGCTGATCGCCACTTTGGGGTCAGGAAGCAATTTTTCTCCAGGCCAGTTTCGCCAGAGATCCTGGAAGCTTTTTGTCATCTTCTAGATGTGGAACAGGAGTCACTAGGTGTGTGGGGGGAAGGTATTTGTGAATTTCCTGCCTTGTGCAGGAGGTTGGACTAGATGACCCTGGAGGTCCCCTCCAATTCTACAACTCTATCTACGAAAATAAAGAGAGGAGCGGGATGATAGCAGGGGGTGGCAATTGCTACTTTATGTTGTCGAAGGCTTTCACGGCCAGAGTTCATTAGTTGCTGTAGATTTCAAGACCACGGCCCCCCAACCCAGAAAATCTACAGCAACTAATAGCTACTTTTTCTGAAGACGTCCGTGAAGGAGAGACGGTGAGCGCTTTGCTGTGGGAAAGGACCCAGAACACTGCGGGGTGTGTGTGTGTTTCTGGGTCCCTGAGATAGCACGAATACCGAATGGCGCGGTGTGGGGCTAGTCATACCCACAATGTGCCCAGAGGGCTTGTCAGTGTGCAGGGTCCCTCGGAGAAAGCATCCATGGGATTAATCCCAGGTTTGATGGAATTAATCGGGGGGGGAACAATGTAACTTTGGAAATGTTCTCAGGATCGTGTAAAGCAGGTTTTGGGTTCGGGTGTCTGCTTGCTCCTCTGGTGAACTGGGGACCTAAAGGGCTGCTAATTTAATCTAATCAAAATGAGAACAATAAACATTTGGTGAACCACCTGGTTTGGGGAGGAAATGTAGAAGTTCTATTATGAAGGAGGAAGGATAAGAAACTAAAAGAGTTCGCTCTGGGGCTAGTCCAGTCCACGTCCGTCCTTCCTTCCTTCCTTCCTTCCTTCCTTCCTTCCTTCCTTCCTTCCTTCCTTCCTCCCTCCCTCCCTCCCTCCCTCCCTCCCTCCCTCCTTCCTTCCTTCCTTCCTTCCTTCCTTCCTTCCTTCCTTCCCTCCCTCCTTCCCTCCTTCCCTCCTTCCCTCCTTCCCTCCTTCCCTCCTTCCTTCCCTTCCTCCCCTCCCTCCCCTCCCTCCCCTCCTTCCTTCCCTTCCTCCCTCCCTTCCCTTCCTTCCTCCCCTCCCTGGCTTCCTTCCTCCCCTCCCCTCCTTTCCTTCCTTCCTCCCTCCCTCCCTCCCCTCCCTTCTCTTCCTTCCTCCCCTCCCTTCCTTCCTCCCCTCCTTTCCTTCCTTCCCTTCCTTCCTCCCCTCCCTTCCCTTCCTCCCCTTCCTTCCTCCCCTCCCTCCCTTCCTTCCCTTCCTTCCTCCCCTCCCCTCCTTTCCTTCCTTCCCTTCCTTCCTCCCCTCCCTTCCTTCCTCCCCTCCCTTCCTTCCTCCCGTCTCCTCCCTCCCTTCCTCCCCTCCCTTCCTTTTTTCCTCCCGTCCCCTCCGTCCCTTCCTTCCTCCCCTCCCTCCCCTCCCTTCTCTTCCTTCCTTCCTCCCCTCCCTTCCTTCCTCCCCTCCTTTCCTTCCTTCCCTTCCTTCCTCCTCTCCCTTCCTTCCCTTCCTCCCCTTCCTTCCTCCCCTCCCTTCCTTCCCTTCCTTCCTCCCCTCCCCTCCTTTCCTTCCTTCCCTTCCTTCCTCCCCTCCCTCCCTTCCTCCCTCCCTTCCTTCCTCCCGTCTCCTCCCTCCCTTCCTTCCTTACCTTCCTCCCCTCCCTCCCTTCCTTCGATTTATATCCTGCCTTGCCTGCACAGGGAGGCTCAACTTCATTTTCTGGCATATGCAGATTTTGGCAGATGGGGGGGGGGTCGCAGCTGTCAGGGCAAGGCCTCGTGTGCTTTCCCAGGGTCACGTCCTAGACGTGATTTTTCAGGCCCACCAGTCCTGGCTTCCATCTTTGTGTAAACTTCAGGTTGCCTGGCATGTATACTCCTGGGGCAACCCTGTGGGATCCATTGATGGTTGGAAAGACCCCTCCTGTTGGACAGGGGCGGTCGGCACACTTGCAGTGTCCTCTGGGCTTGGAATGAAGGATGCTTCTGGAGGGAAAAGGAAAAGCCAGATCTACACGGATCCTCATGGATCTTTTTAAAAGCCAAACTCCACCAACTCCAGTGTCCAATCACATGTCAAAGCCCGGATGACAGACTGAAACAGTTGAAGAAATAGATCCAACACTAGATGGCGGTGCAGAGGCACAAAAACAGGGGTCCCACGCATAGATCTTCATGAATCCCTATCCTTCTTACATCAAAATGAAATGAAACCATTCTCCTATGGTAGATTATGTCTCTATAGGCGGCACCACAGAAATCACACATCCACCACTTTGTGGCACCACCACACTTCAAAGATGTGGTTCCAAGGCATGGGTCCTCAGGAAGCCACTGGGTTGGTTTGTCTGGTGACCTCAAATTCCCTGTCCGAATCACACAGGTTGTACTGCAACAATCATGTCTCCACAGCTTCATAGAGCTGTGATAGCATGAAAACATGGTCACGCACCATGGATCCTTGCAGATCCTCAGGATTTTTACATTGGGTCACCCCAAACTCACCATCCAATCACACGTCACATCCATGAGCTCAGAATACATCACAAAAACAGAGATCCCGGGATCTGGGGCACTGCAGTGGTGCTAACACCGCACTGGGTTCTCCTGGATCCTTCAGATGGTTAATTGGCATCTACCCAAATGTGCAACTTTATTTGTTGTTATGACACGCGCCCCCTTTATTCAGACAGTACCGTGAGGGTCTGCATGAAGTGCCTGGTCAGAGCTGCTGCTGATATTAAGAACATAAGAACATAAGAGAAGCCAATGTTGGATCAGGCCAATGGCCCATCTAGTCCAACACTCGGTCACACAGCGGCCAAAATATACCAGGCGCCATCAGGAGGTCCAGCAGTGGGGCCAGGACACCAGAAGCGCTCCCACTGCAGCCCCCTCCAGCACCAAGAATAGAGGGCATCACCTGCCCCAGACTGAGAGTTCCCATCTATACCCTGTGGCTAATAGCCACTGACGGACTTCTGCTCCATATGCTTATCTAATTCCCTCTTGAAACTGTCCATGCTTGTAGCTGCCACCACCTCCTGTGGCAGTGAATTCCATGTGTTCATCACTCTTTGGGTGAAGAAGGACTTCCTTTTATCTGTTCTAAACCGACTGCTCTGACCAGTCCTCTATACAAATCTACAATAGTCTCTTCAGGGTATTTTAATTTATTTCTTCTGGGTCAGGGATACTTGTAAGGACCACTGCTATTTGCTTTACCATAAAATAAATAGGTACCACGGCTTGCTTATTTATTTATTTATTAAATTTCTACCCCGCCCTCCCGCCGAAGCGGTTCAGGGCGGCTTACAAACAATTTAAAGCCAGCATACAATTTAAAATCAGCAGTTACAAGGTACAAAATACAATTCCATACACTTCCAATAAATACGGTGAAGCTAAATAAATACAGCGGCATCCTGTAATAAAGTGCCAGTGTGACCCAACCGGTGCAGTTAGTTCTTGCTGGAACGCTTGGCGAAACAGCTCCGTTTTCACAGCTCTACGGAACTGCTGGAGGCTGGTTTAACTTTAAAACTGAACAGGCTTTATTTACAAACAAGACAACAGGGGATGGAAGCTTTATACAGAAGATAGTTTGTTTCCTTTCAGGCTTGAGCTTTTTCCTTTACGTTCACTTAGGCTGTATGTTTATTTCTTTCAGTTCATACATAGATGTTCATCAGTTCTGTAGTGTATCCATCTCAGAACATGTGCTCCGGCCAGCCATGTGCTTGGACCGGTTTCAGCAGGTCCGACATGCGGCTGGGCGAAGTGCCTGAGCTTCGCTCCAGAGGACAATGGACAGTAGGATCCAAGCTCCCTCCCAATCAGGGAGCAGGAATCCTGGGGGATAACTCAATCAATGTAAATAGACCAATCACGGGTGTTGTGTGTTTTGGGGTGTGGGTTCACTGGGGAATAAAAGCCAGCCTGCCAGCCGGCTTCACGTGCCTTGTTCTTGAACCAATAAAGTACAGTGAGAGCTGAAATCACTCCTCAGTCTCAGTACTTTTCAAGTTCACAACATACACCTCAGATCACACTCTCCAGTCACTCCTTTAGTGGTTAACTTTTGGCTTTATTTGTCTGGCCCCTTTTGAGTCTAACTGGTCCCCTAACCAGCCTTCCAGACTCCTCTCTCCAGACACTCTGGCATTCGCTCGGCCACTTTATAAGTCCCTGTGGGGCCATGTTTCTGGTGTCTGTGACCACTCAAGTCTTATATATGGTATATTAGAGGAATCAGTGCAGAGTGCTCTTCAGCCACAGTTCTTTACACAAACGGTTAACGCGCTGTTTCCTCAGAACTCGGTTAGCCGACCGCTCTCTCCTAACTCCTCTGATCAACTGACCAACAGCTTCTCTCCAACTGCCAGGTCCAAACTGATTGTTTGGTCCATTAAACGCCAATCACCGAGGGTTCCGAGCTCAATGGCCCCCTCCGCACTTAGTCATGTGACTCAGCAGTGTTCCCTGTTTCCGCTCTGCTGGTCCCAGATCTTTAAGTCTGTCCCAGTTGTGATCCAAGAGAAGCCCAGGGTCATGCACAGAAGTAGCAAAATTCATGGTGAGACCACACTCCTCCTCTGTGCCCATGGAGTGATCCGGAAAAAAGGAGAGGCCCAGCATCTCCTATTTCCCCAAGAGCGTGAAAATGGCATGAGCATTGGTGGATTCTCATGATCTTCACGCGGACTTCTACTGAAATTCACTCTGATTATATCTCATATCCCATTAATGTCCATGGCAGGGGCTGGGCAAAGTGGAGAGCTCTGATCCTTTTCGGGATTGCCGTCTTCAGAATCGGATTCTGACTGGGGCTCCACGGTCCGTCAATCCCCCCCCCACTGTCAATGTCCAGGGACAGCCCCACCACCAGACATGGGGGACTCTCTGTTCCCTGGCCTACCGGGGGGGGGGTGCCACCCGGTGTTCCCTCTAAGCCGAGTGGGTGTGAGCCAGATCACAGTTTTTTAGCCTCCAGCTCACACATTTTTGTCTCAGCTCAGGAAGGAGGGCTCCAGAGGCAAACTAATTTTATGCCGTCGCCCAATCGCTCGCTCACAACTTTCAGGCCAGGAGCTGACAAAGCAGAATTTTTGCTCACAAGACTCCACAGCTTAGAGGGGACGTTGGCGTCACCTGTGGCCACGAAGGCGAGATGCCGGTGTGGCGGTGGTGGTGACTGTGCTGTGCGCAGTGCGCTGTTGGGGTGGGTGGGTGCTCTGTGTGGCTGGCTGGTGGTGGGTGCGGGCCGTGGCTGGGGACACTAGAGGGGCTCTGAGGGTGGGTTGGGGTCCCCCCTAATGCAAAAACTGGGCGGATCCGGGCTGTGGCCAGGGCCGGCCCCAGGTGTCTGGGCGCCCTAGGCAGGACAGCCTGGGGCGCCCACCCCACCGGGGATGCCAACCTCCCGGTGGGGCCTGGAGATGGCTGCACTGGCTGCGAGGCGCCCAGAAAAGCCAGGGAAGGGGCGGGTTAGAACGCCCTTCCCTCCCAACGCCCCTTCCCTCCTGACACCCACGAGGTGCCCAGGAAAAGCCGGCGCTGCTGGTGCTGGGCGGGAAGGGGGCTTTTCAGGGGGCATTTTGGCGCCCCTGCAGGGCCAGTGCCCTAGGCGAGCGCCTAGCTTGCCTAGTGGGCAAGCCGGCCCTGGCTGTAGCGAAACTGCATTTGGGGGAGTCCCGGGTTGAAGAAGACCACCACCCAAACCTCGAGGGCTCCCCGAGGGGGCTCCGGAGATCTGCCTGAGACTTCCCCTCCCCTGCTCGGTTTTCTGATCGCTGGCCCCGGGGGTGGGGAGAAGCGGTGCTCACCAGACCCGCTTCTGCCTCCCCCGCCTGCCCTGCAGCCGCCCACTTCCTGGCCCAGGGCAAGCACGAGTGCCACTTCGCCAACGGGACTCGCGGGGAGGTCTGGTACCTGCTGAGGGACTTCTACGACCGGCAAGAGATCGACCGCTTTGACAGCCGCCGCGGGAGCTACGAGGCCCTCACCCCG
Source organism: Gekko gecko (assembly GCA_029375565.1). Classification (NCBI taxonomy): domain Eukaryota; kingdom Metazoa; phylum Chordata; class Lepidosauria; order Squamata; family Gekkonidae; genus Gekko; species Gekko gecko. Next base: position 1,079,223 of record JAPDNY010000002.1, on the reverse strand, counting down.
CTGGCCGAGCCCGACGTCCACCTCTGGAACAGCCAGAAGGACTGGATGGAGTACCTGCGGGGCGCGGTGGAGCGCTTCTGCCGCGGCAACTACCCGGTGATGGAGACGGGGCGGATGGTCGGCAGGGCAGGTGAGCGGGGGCGGGCGGACTGGGAAGGGGCGGGGCTTCGAGGCACCGGCGGAACGGGGAGGGCGAGAAGGGGCGCCCCTACCCTCCTTCACCTGGGGCTCCCGGCCAGCGGGGGGGGGGAGAAGGGCCGGGGGAGGAGGAGGAGGAGGAGGGAGGAGGAGGGAGGCCAGGCAGCAGGAAGCCCCGCGGGGGGGGGGGAGAGGAAGAGCTGGACGGGGGGGGGTCTCTCGGGCAGCTCCCCCTCCTTCCACCCGAGGCTGGGGAGGTGTGTGTGTGGGGGGGACCTTCCAGGAAAAAATGGGAGAAGAGGCGGAGGCTCCCCCTGCTGTGCCCCCCCCCCAGCCACTCTTCCAACCCTCCAGGCCACCGCCCCAGACCAGGGTTCCCTCTAAGCCGTGTTAGCGTGAGCTGGCTCACCGTTTTTAGCCTCCAGCTCGCAACCTTTTTGTTTTCGCTCAGGAAGGGAGGGCTCCAGAGCCAGCTAACTGGTGCAGCAGCCAAATCCTTCGCTCACGACTTTCATGCCACTGATGCCAGGAGCTCACAAGGTAGAGCTTTTGCTCAACAGACGCCACAGCTTAGGGAGGGCATTGGCACCAGGGTTCCCTCCAAGCTGAGTCAGTGTGAGCCGGCTCACCGTTCTTTAGCCTCCAGCTCACACCTTTTTGTCTTAGCTCAGGAAGGAGGGCTCCAGAGCAAACAAATTGATGCAGCAGCCCAATCACTCACTCACAACTTTCACGCCAGGAGCTCACAAAGTAGGATTTTTGCTCACAGGACTCCGCAGCTTAGAGGGAGCGTTGCCCCAGACCCCGGGAGGAGCCTCGGGATTTCTTCTGGCCACCCCCAAAACCCCCTATAAGGCTACACATCCCACCCCAGCACATGTAGAGGAGGGGGAACCAAGACATTTGGAAGCCCTGGGGAGAAAAAAATTCTCCGTTCCCCTCCTCCCCAGGCAAAAAGAGAGGACTTTTGGGGAGAAATTGGAATCCAGGCAACCTCTTTGGCCCATTAACAGCATTAAAAGCTTCCTTTATGACTTTCTTAACACAGAGAACCAGGGCCGGCTCCAGGAATTTCTGCGCCCTAGGCGGGTGCAGATCCCAACCTCCCGGTTGGACCTGAAGACCCAGCCATGCTGCCCCGCCTCCTTCCCCCCCAGGGAGGAGGGGGAGGGCGGGCAAGCTGTGCCCCGGCTGGGTGCTCTGCAGCGGTGGCGGCAGCAGGGGGGGGAGTCCCTGCTGTCCACCGCCACCTCCCCCCCCAGGGAGGAGGGGGAGGGCAACTTGCACCCTAGCCGGGCGCTTTTCGGCAGCAGCAGCATCGGTGGGGGGGCAGGGCCACGGCCGGATTGTGGGGGGGCACTTTTGAGGGGGAGCAGGGCCACGGCCGGATTGCCCATTGGGCACACTAGGCGCTCGCCTAGGGCGCGCTGGCCTCCAGGGCGCCAAATGGCACCCCGCTTCCCCAAAAAAGTGCCCCCCTCGCCGCCCTAACTGGGCGCCTGGCTAGGGTGTAAGTTGCCCTCCCCCTCCTCCCTCGGGGGGGAGGAGGAAGGCGGCGGTGGTGGCCAGCGAGATTTCCCCGCCACCAAGCGCCCAGATAGGGCGCAAGTTGCCTTCCCTCTCCTCCCTGGGGGGGAGAGAAGAAGGAGGAGGCGGCGGCTAGTGGCAGCCAGCGGGATCTCCCCGCTGCCGCTGCTGCCGCCAAGCACCCAGCTAGGGCGCAAGTTGCCCTCCCCCTTCTCCCTCGGGGGAGGGAGGAGGAAGAGGCCGGCAGTGGCCAGCGGGATCTCCCCACTGCTGCCACTACCACTGCCGCCAAAAAGCACCCGGTTAGGGTGCAGAGTCGCCCTCCCCTCCTCCCTGGGGGGGGGAAGGAGGGGGGTGGCATGGCTGGGTCTTCAGGCCCAACTGGAAGGTTGGGGTCTGCGCCCACCTAGGGTGCAGAAACTCCTGGAGCCGGCCCTGAGCAGGGCACCATTTGGCGCCCCTGAGGCCGGCGCGCCCTAGGCGAGTGCCTAGTTCGCCCGTTGGGCAATCCAGCCGTGCACAGAACGGTATGTTTGTGGAATCTCAAAGCATCAGTATATTCATTTCCTATGAGAGAATTCACAAGTATCTCCAATAACTTGGGAAACAGCAGGAACCAGCAGCCCGGTGTGAAGATGGGGGGGGGGATTGTAGTCAAGGAAAGACACTCTGTCATAGAGTCAGAATAGGTAAAACCGCTGACATATTTGAACCTGGCTGTTTTGCCTGTACAATCAGAACAAGAGAAACGCTCGGTCAGACCAGGCTCTGGTCACTCAAGAAGAGGCAGCATTTCATTTGAGCTCCCCCCCCCCCCAGTGTCCCTCAAAACTTCCCAGTTTTCCCACTGGAAAAATTCTCAAAGCTTTTCCACGCTGGATGTTTTGAGTGTGAGAAATCCTGGCCTTCAGAGTCATTTTGAATGAATGTTTATTTGCAGTCAAAGACCGTTTTTCTTAACCTTAAGAGTCATTTTAGATAAACATATAGATAAACATATATGGATAAACATTAGATAAACATATGGAGCAGAAGTCCATCAGTGGCTATTAGCCACAGGGTATAGATGGGAACTCTCAGTCTGGGGCAGGTGATGCACTCTATTCTTGGTGCCAGAGGGGGCAGCAGTGGGAGGGCTTCTGGTGTCCTGGCCCCACTGCTGGACCTCCTGATGGCACCTGGTATATTTTGGCCGCTGTGTGACACAGAGAGTGTTGGACTAGATGGGCCATTGGCCTGAGTCAACATTGGCTTCTCTTATGTTCTTATATAAACTCTTGGTCTGGGGCAAGTGATGCTCTGTATTCTTGGTGCTGGAGGGGGCAGCAGTGGGAGGGCTTCTGGTGTCCTGGCCCCACTGCTGGACCTCCTGATGGCACCTGGTATTTTTGGTCGCTGTGTGACAGAGTGTTGGACTAGATGGGCCATTGGCCTGAGTCAACATTGGCTTCTCTTATGTTCTTATATAAACTCTTGGTCTGGGGCAAGTGATGCTCTGTATTCTTGGTGCTGGGGGGGCAGCAGTGGGAGGGCTTCTGGTGTCCTGGCCCCACTGCTGGACCTCCTGATGGCACCTGGTATTTTTGGCCACTGTGTGACAGAGTGCTGGACTAGATGGCCCATTGGCCTGATTCAACATGGGCTTCTCTTATGTTCTTATGTTCTTATTTTGCCAGTTCCAAAAGAGAAAATACCTTGGTGGAGTTTCTTTTCAGTGTTGCCCGAACTTTTGGTCAAATTTTACTTCAGAAAAACTGAAAAAGGCCAAGGCCCCCTCCCCCACACACCTTTTCCTGGATTTTTCAGGGTTTCCCCCAAGGGGCTCACCTGTCGCCAGGCACCAGTGCTTCCTCTAAGCTGCGGAGTCTCGTGAGCAAAGATTCTACTGTGTGAGCCATGGGCACTAAAGCTGTGAGTGAGGGATTTGGCTGCTGCATAGATTAGTTTGCTCTGGAGCGCTCCTTCCTGTGCTAAGACAAAAATGTGTGAGGCGGAGGCTAAAAAACTGTGAGCTAGCTCACACTCACTCAACTTAGAAGAAGAAGAAGGGATTGGATTTATACCCCTTGCCCTTCACTCGGAGTCTCAGAGCGGCTGACAAACTCCTTTCCCCTCCCCTCCCCACGACAGACACCCTGTGAGGAAGGTGGGGCTGAGAGAACTCTAATGGAGACTGCCCTTTTTCAAGAACAGCCGTGCCAGAGCTTGTGACTGACCCAAGGTCACATCAGCAGCTGCAAGTTGAGGAGTGGGGGAATCAAACCCAGTTCTCCCAGATTAGAGTCCATGATGAACTTAACCACAACACCAAACTGACCTTAGAGGGAACATTGCTAGGCACATGGACTGAACAAGTGAAAATATGGCCCCATCATGGTGCGGAAATTGCAATCCCGACCCTAAAGTCAGTCTCAGTGTCCAGTAAGGGGTCCCTCCCTCCGTTCCCCCCCCCCCCAAGACCCAGGCGAGAGAGAGTCAAGGGAATCTGGCTGTGTGGATTCTCCTCCATCATCGCGTGGGATGCCACCCACCAGGCCTCTGCCTACCCAGGCTTTCAAGTAAGGGGGTTGGTCTTCTAAAACCATTCGGTGGTGCAGGGTTGTTAACGAGAGGACATTTTGGTCGTCCTTCCTTCATGGGGTCCCCAGAGGTGGGAAGAGACTTGATGCTGCTTAACATGCAGACGTCCTCCTCCCTTGAGTCACTGTGGCTGGTGGTCGAACAAACCTCCACGGGCAGCCAGAAAGAGAACCCGGGGAGCATTTTGTAGCAGGGGGTGTGGCGGGAGGCTGCCCCCTCTGGACTCTGAGTCGGGCACGTCCGTTCGCATCCAAAGTCAGGTCTGCGGAGTTCAGCTTGGGGCAGGCACTGGAGGGTATGCAGGACTCGAAGGGGTCAGCGTCAATCTACTGTGAGCGCCAGATGCTGGGGAGCATCCCGGGGAGGAGGCCTCCTTCTTGTGAGCTTCCCAGAGGCCAGAGGGTGACCTTCAAACAAGAGCTGAAGGAGGATTTAGGGAGCCCCTCGAATTCCCCAGGCTATTCCCAGAAGCGTCTCCAGCAGGGGCAGCAACTGCCAGGCCTCCCCTCTCGAAAAGCCCTCCTGGAGAGTTCGAAGGGACCCAGCAGGTGCTTCTGGGGGAGTCTTCAGGTGGATTCTTCTCACAAAGAGGAGGCAGGACTGGCCGGGTGTGGGTCTGATCCTGCAAAGCAACTCCTAGAGTTTTGGGAAGCGAGAAGGAAGTGTAGGAAGCTGAGAGAGATGTGTTTGTGTGGGTCTCTTTGTGCCGGGACCAGGAGGTGAATTAGTGAATCCTTGCCTGCTCTGGTGGGTGGGAGAGGCCAAGAGATGGTGCCTTTGGAAATATGTCAGCTGCAGACATGGGAAAGTCTTCCTCTTCTCCATCTGTCTGTGCTTCTCTGGTTCCCCTGTATCTCTGTAATTCCCCCTCTCTTTTCCCCACACTTCCAGTCGAGCCCACGGTGACGATCTCCCCCACCAAGGGGGACCCCTGGCCCACCACACCCTCCTGATCTGCACCGCGGCCGGGTATTATCCCCAGGAGGTGAAGATCAAGTGGCTGAAGAACGGGCAGGAGCAGACGGAAGGGGTGGGCTACGCGGACGAGCTCCAGAACGGGGACTGGACCTTCCTGAGCCAGGTGATGCTGGAGACGGTGCCCCAGCGGGGAGACATCTACGCCTGCCAGGTGGAGCACCGCAGCCGGAAGGAGCCCATCACCGTGCAGTGGGGTGAGAGAAAGTCTTCCCCTTCGAAGAAAGGCTAAAGGGGTTCTTCAGCTTGGAGATATAATTGATGATTGAGGGGTGACATGACAGAGGTTTACAAAATTATGCATGGGATAGAGAAGGTAGAGAAAGAAGAACTTTTATCCCTTTCTCACACTACCAGAAATTGTGGGCATTCAGTGAAATTAATGAGTAGCAGGCTTAGGGCAGATCAAAGTCATGAACACACTGCCGCGGGAGGTGGTGGTGGTTACAAGCATAGATAGCTTCAAGAGGGGACTAGATCAGGGGTGGGCAAACTTGCTCAACATAAGAGCCACATAGAATAAATTTCAGATGGTTGAGAGCCACAAGACATGAACAAATATTACACGCACATTTTTATTTAGAAAATATGCAGATTTGCTTTTTATTACCATTAAACGAGACTGCCAAAAATAAAAACAAAAGGGGTAAAAACAGATAGTGAAAATGATATTTATTTGTCCAATGATATTTATTTGTCTAAGAGAGAGAGAAAGAGGGGGAGGTGGAAAGAAAGAATGAAAGAGGTGGAAAGAAAGAGAGAGAGAGAGAGAGAAACAAAGAAAGCAAATAGATAGGAGGGACGGGGGAGGGAGGGAGGAAGGGATCAAATGCAGGCCTCCCCTTCGCTTCCCCAGCTGCCCTGCTGGGAGCCACACAATATGTGTGAAAGAGCCGCATGTGGCTCCCGAGCCGCAGTTTGCCCACCCCTGGACTAGATGAACATCTGGGGCAGAGGTCCATCAGTGGCTGTTTCCCACAAGGTCTAGAGGGAACTCTCAGTCTGGGGCAAGTGATGCTCTGTATTCTTGGTGCTTGGGCAGGGGGGCAGCAGTGGGAGGGCTTCTGGTGTCCTGGCCCCACTGCTGGACCTCCTGATGGCCCCAGGTATTTTTGGCCACTGTGTGAGACAGAGAGTGTTGGACTGGATGGGCCATTGGCCTGATTCAACGTTAGATTCTCTTGTGCTGTCTTGTTTTCTAAGCCCCTCTCTAGTGTGGGATGAAGCCCTTGCAACCTTTCCCATTGCCTGCCAAGTGTTCTTAGAAGGTGGGGTGGGGCTGTGCACACCAAAGGTGTACTATTTTGGTGGCAGCTGATCCCCACAGGGTTGGTTTAATTCCTTCTTCCCCTTCCCCGTTTTTAAAAGAACCCAGTTCTCCCTTCAAAATCCATGGGCCCGAAGGCCAAGCCTGGCCCTGATCCGCCTTCTCACGGAAGCCTCCTTCTCTCCCCACAGAGCCGCAGACGTCGGACTCTGCCAAGAGCAAAGTGTGGATGGGGGTCGTGGGGGCTGTTCTGGGGCTGGTCTTCGTGGCCGTGGGACTTTATCTGTACCTGAAGAACAGGAAAGGTGAGGGGGTGGGGGGCTGGATGGGAGGGTGGGGGTGGGCTGCAACTCCCCTCCTGCTCCAGAATCTGCCCATCATGGGACTGACTTGAGAGGGAGAAATGGGGGGGGGGCAGCCTTGAAATGTTCTGCGGGGGGGGCCTCTTCTCACAGCCATTTTTTGGAGGGCTGCCATTTCTAGGCCAAAGGGGTGACCAACAGCGGTCTAGGCATACAATCAATTTTTTAAATTTCTTCAACAGTTTAGGGCAGACTCAGAATGCCAGAAAAGGTCCAAAGTAGGGCAACCAAAAGGATGAGGGGGTTGGACCCCCTTCCCTGGGAGGAAAGGCCAAAGGGTCTCTGGGATTTTTTACCCCAGAAAAGAGACGAGTAAGGGGAGGGGGACACATGAGAGAGGTTTGTAAAATGATTTCTGGGATAGGGGATGTGGATTGGGAGAGAGTTTTCTCTTTCTTCCAGAATGTCACAATTCAGGGGAACCCAATGAAGCTGTTGGGAAATAGGCCCAGGGCAGACCCAAGGAAGTCCTTCTTTACTGAATGAAGAGTGAAATTGCAGAATTCTCTGCCAGTGGACATAGTGTTGCCGGTGAGCTGGCCTTTCTAAAGAGGGTGAAATAGATTGATGGAGGTTTGGCCCATCAGTGTCTACCAGCCACAGTGACTGAACGGAGCCTCCGTATCTAGAAGCAGCAGACTTCTGAATCCCAGGGCCGGCAGTCAGGGTCTCTCTCCCCAGTCTGGTGGCCCTTGGAGACCCATGGCTGGCCCCTATGTGAGATGGGAGGCTGGACTAGATGGATCCTCACTGGTCTGATCCAGCAGAGTTCTTCTGGTGTTCTTCTCAGGGGAAGGCCTTGGCCTCTCTGCCCTGTTGCTGGCCCTCCAGAGGAACTGGTTGGCCCCTGTGTGAGACGGGAGGCTGGACTGGATGGATCTTCACTGGTCTGATCCAGCAGGGCTCTTCTTATGTTCTTCTCAGGGGAAGGCCTCGGCCTCCATGCCCTGTTGTTGACCCTGCAGAGGAACTGGTTGGCCACCTCATGAGATGGGAGGCTGGACTGGGTGGACCCTCCCTGGTCTGACCCAACAGGGCACTGATGTCCAAAGGGCCAGAATTGTGAATGTCCCACCTAGATCATGGTTACTAAGCATAAGAGTTAAAGATGGACAGAGTCAAAATAAAATAATAATGGACATATAATTATAATAATTCCATCCTTAGCCTGCTGTTCTCAGATTATAAAATATATCAAGGCAGATTATAAAATATGAAAATAAAACCAATTCAATGACTAAACATTGAATTTTAAGCTGTCTGTTCCCGTGGCCATAGCTACATCCCCTGGCAGTGAATGCCACCTTTTGATCACTCTCTGTGTAAGTTAGTATTTCTGTTTCTCTGTCCGGACCTCACGAGGGGCGGAGAATTTCCTGTCTGGTCCAGCATGCAGGGCTCTCCCTCCTTACCTGGACCATCACAACAACATCCCTGTGAGGTGGGCGGGGCTGAGAGAGAGTCACTCGCCCCGGGGCACCCAGGGAACATAGAGGAGAGAACCGGGAGGCCTTTTGGTGTGGGGTGTTGGGAGGGGGAGGGGGGTTGGACCCTTTGCAGGAAGAGCAAACCTGCTTGCCCCCCACTCCCAGTCTGGGAAGGACCCTCCCCCCCAGGTGTTCCTGTGCCCCAACTGCAGTCCTCAGGGTGCCCACAGGTGGGCCGTTCCTCCACTGGAGGGGACTTCCCTGGCATCCACCAGAGCCCCTCCCCCGTGACCCAAGCCCTCCCCCCCAGCCTACTTCATAGCACCTCCCACTCTGGGGAAGGGGTCCCTGAAAAGGTGAGGGGGGCTTCTCCGAGATCTTCCAGAGGTGCTGCAGGGCCTGTTTCCTTGCCACAGGGCTTTGGAGGGGATGTGGACCGCTGGCACCTTGGGGGGCGGGCAGATTGGAGGGATGCTATCTTGGATTCTTATCCTGTGACGTTTTCATCCTTTCTGTCAGCCACTTTGAGCCGGGAGGGAAGGCCGGGTGAGGATATGGGAATGAATGAATGAATAAAATGCCTCTCTCTCTCTCTCTCTCTCTCTCTCTCTCTCTCTCTCTCTCTCTCTCTCTCTCTCTCTCTCAGCGACTGCCCTGCCGCCCACCACAGGTAAGGGTCTCTCTGTTTCTTCACAGCCCACCTTTGTCCCCTGAGACTCCAGGCAGATGACAGAGTCAGGAAACCCCCCCCAGGCAGTAGGGACAGTAGAAGACGGATCTCCCCCACCCTCGGTTTGGGGGTGTCTCGTGTCCATCCGGCCTCTCTCTCAGGGTTTGCCCAAAGCGGCTCAGTGAAGTTCCAGAAAGGGCCAGGCAACACTGAGAGGGCTGGAGAGTCCGAGAACCTTTTCTGCAAGTTGAATCTGCCCCCCACATTCCCTGCAGGGACCTTGAAGCAGGGTGTGTGGTGGGGGGTGGGACAGGATGGTTATCCGGGAGTTGTGGGCGGGGTTTCTGTGGCTCAGGTGTGCTCCGCAGACTCCGCCTCCCTCCCTGAGAACGGACCTTTTCCTTTATGAGGACTCTCTCCCCCCTCCCCCCCTCTCCGGACAGCGCTCATCAGTTAACCCTTCCCGCCCCGGGATCCGGCCTGTGGAAAAGCACTTCCTGTCTCCAGCGGCCACTTGGCAGGGCCTGAAGATGGACGGAGGATGGACTTTTTGCACCCAGAACCGCTCCCCCCTTTCCCCACCGCTGGCTTCTTCTGTATTTCCCTTCTGTTGTTATGGGAGGGGGACTCATTCTACTGCGTCCGGAGGAGAACGGTACTCCCTTCCTCCAGGACTGTATGCCCAAAGGTTACCAAGTCCAGGTTGGGAAATTCCTGGATACTTCGGGGTGGAACCTGAGGCAGGGGAGGGAGCACAGGGGGTGCAATGCCCCTCCCAAAGTAGATCCGCCTCCCAAAGAGGCCGTTTCCTCCTCCAGGGGAACTGATCTCTGTCGTCTGGAGGTCTCCAGGCACCACCTGGAAGTTGGCAACCATCATCGGCTACAGAGATACGGGTGAGATTCTTCGCCCCGCTTTGCAGGAACAGGCAGGGGGATTGAGTGGCCGCCCTCAGCCCTTCTCCTTTGGCAAGGGGGTGTTTGGTGCTCAGCCTCCCTGTGGCTTCCCCCACAATCTCAGCGTCAGCAGAGTTGGAATTTGCAGCTCTAACCGGCTTCTGGTAAGGGCTACTGAAAACGGTCCACTGCTTATAGAACTGTCGTTCCCAGAATTCCTCTTGCTCACTAACCTGTCTTCGCTGTGGTTGGAGGGACCGTCTAATAAAAGAGACTGAACTCTTCTTTGGAGATGCGTCTGTGACTCTGAGCTAAGCGGGCTTTTCCTGGGAGAGGAGAGGATGGGGGGGGGCTCTTCTGTGGGGAAGGGGGTCTGTTCTGCGGGAGGGGAGCGTGTCCTGCAGAGGGGAGCAACTCCTGACAATAGTCTACTGCTAGTACAATAGGGGGACTCCTGCAAGTCTGTTTGATGAAATATATTTTGAAGGAGGAGGAATCAAATATAGAAGTTCCCGGAATGAAATTTCTGGCCTGAGCTGATCAGTGGGTAGAGAAGCAGACATGATAAAAATCCCTTGCAGCAAGAAAGAGGGTCTCTTTGTGCTAAGTCCATCAGAGTAGTCAGACTTCTTAACTGAGGTCTGGGGAAGCTGGCCATTGATCTTGCGGTGGCCTGAAGAGCTGGAGTGATCTTCAAAGTAAAGGGAAACTCAGTAGAGATCTATAATTCCCTAACCTATGGAGGCTGTTCTATATTTTAAGGGAATGAATAGAGAGAGGGACAGAGGAACTGTGTTTTACCCATTTCTTTTGAATCCCTTGCTCAGTCTGGTTCTGTGCTAAAAGTATGCTTGTGAACATTTTTTTTAACATTTCTTTTTAAATAATAAATATTTTATAATTGTTGTGGGGAGAGTAAGGGAAAGTGATTGTAAGTTGCTCCTTCGAGTGCTGCAAAGTGGGGTATAAAACTGGCTCTTCTTCATTTGGGACCCTGAGGAAAATAGGCGAGGTGAGCAAGTTCTCTGTGGGTCTCTTCTGTTGCTGTCCAAATACACAAGCTTTGGAGCAACGCAGCCCTCTGCGGTCTCCCTGGAGAAGGGAGAGAAGAGGGGCTTCGGGGTTGGGGAGGGTCTGCTGCGGAGTTCAAGGGTCCTTCTGCCGACGGCTTCCGGGGCCCAGACGGCTTTCATCAGCCACTGGCCTCTCCCTCCCTCCGCCCCCTGCTGGCGGCGGGCCAGGGGACTCCGAGGGGGCGGGGTCTTGTCCCCGGGACTTCCCGTGAGTGAGAAGAACCCGAGTTTTATTCGGCCAATCAGCGGCTCCGAGAGGGCTTGAGTCATCAGTTGCCGGGTCGAGCCCCCGTTGCTGCTCGGCGTCCCCTCCGCACTGGACAGGCGGCGTCCCGCGTCTCTGCGATGGCCACAGGGAGGAAGGGAGCGCCGGGCATTGCCGGGGCAGAGAGAGGCGCAGGTTCGAGCCGGGCCTGGCGCGGGGCGGGCGGAGGGAGAGAAGCAGCCAATGAGAAAAAGGCCCGGGTGCTGACCTGCCTGTTGCCGGGTAGAAGAGCCCCAGAACACAGCTCGAGCGGCAGGTAGACGGAGGCGCCCGGAGTTGCCTTCGGGGCTGAACCCGACGGGGTCTCGCCTGCTCAGGCCGGCAGCGGCTCTTCGGGGACTCGGCTCGGAGGCCTCCCTCCCCCCGCCCCTCCAGCCGGAGCCTTTCCGCTGGAGATGCCCGCGAGAAGCAAGCAAACTCCGCAGGACAGGGGAGAGGCTCCATTGCGCGGCCCCCGCGACCAGGGCAGGTGGGAGACATCCAGGTTGCAAGGCCCAGAGATCAAGGGAGCCCCAGCCCCTCCACAGCTCCAAGGAAGAGGTCCCCTGAGCCTCAGGGCTAGACCAACCGAGCTGCCCCCCCCCCGAGGACAGCGGTGCTTCCAGGGGGAACTCTACAGCAGGGGGCGGCCCCGGGAAGGGGGGCGGTAGGAGGGGGAAAGGGAGTTTGCCGGGACCTCCCTGGGCACGGGTGGGAGGTTGGGGGGTCGGCTGGCAGGCCAGATCCGGATTGGGACACTGCTGGGGGTTTGGCGGGGGAGTCTGGAGAGCGCAGGGACCCCCTGGGGTGGGGTATGAGGCCACACAGAGACACACCCTTCCCCCTCCACTGCAGCCATCATCTCCGGGGGGGGGGGCTGAGCTCTGCAGTCTGGAGAGGACCTGTCACTCCGGGGGATCCCCAGGGCCCACCTGGAGGCTGGCACCCCTAGACGGGAAAGGGAGCTCTTAAATCGACCCCCGGAGCATGCACAGATAACCCCACCCCCTGTCACCGGCATTTGAACATTTCATTTCTATTAATCAGTCTGGAATGTGGGGCCTGCGGGGAGCGGAAGGGTGACGCAGTGGTCCCTCTAAGCTGAGTTAGTGTGAGCTAGCTCAGAGTTTTTTAGCCTCCGGCTCACAGCTTTTTCTCTCAGCTCAGGAAGGAGGGCTCCAGAGCAACCCAATTTATGCAGCAGCCAAATCGCTCATAGCTCACACCTTTAAGGCCAGTAGGTCACAAAGCACAGTTTTTGCTCACAAGACTCCACAGCTTAGAGGGAACATTGGTGACTGGGCCGGGGGGCGGCTGGGAGAGGAGTTCCTCGATTGGGGGCTGCCGCTGCCCGAGCCCCTCCGCCCCCCCCGGCCAGAGGAGAGAGGAGGCCTGGAGCTGAAGGGGGGGGGAGCTGCTCATCTCTTGGCAGCCCCCCCCCGAGCCGGAGGAAGGATCCCGGAGCAGGAGGAACAGCAAAGAGCGGCGCCCTGGAAGAGCACAGGGGGGAGAGGCAGCCCCCCCCCGTTTCCTCACGTTCCCCCCTCTGGGACTTTCTCTCCCCCTCCCCCCCTTGTGTGTTAATCTGGAGGCTCTTTGCTGGAACCGGCCTTTGCTCCGAGCGCTTTCCCTGGAGAGCCCGGAAGAGCCCCTCGCTTCCAACGCTGCTGCTTTCCTGGACGTGATCCTGCCGTTTTCTCTTGAACTGTAAAGTCTCCAGGGGTCCCGATCAACGTCGGCCGTGTTCAAAACCCAGTGAACACACCTGGAATGTTCTCTCAGGACTCCTGAAGCTCCTGACACGGAGGGTCCTCCATCGTTCCGTGTTATACCTCTGAGGATGCCAGTCACAGCTGCTGGCGAAACGTCCGGTCCTCCAATGCCAAGACCGCGGCCACACAACCCGGGAAATCTACAGCAACGAATTCCACATTTGTTTGTTTGCTGCTATATCATTGGTTGATTTGGAACCCCGCCCCCGCCGCCCCCCCCCCGTGAGAAAGGGGTCCGCACACAAACAGGCACCCCCCCGAGCCCCCCCTCCGAGGCCTTCGGTAAAAAGACCGTCTTCTCCAACGGGGACGAACTGTGGCTGCTTCTCCCCGGAGACTGATGACGCCGCCTCGGAGGGAATCCTCATTGGTGCTCCTCTGTGCCTGGGCCCCGCCCACTCCCCGGGACTTCAGAGGCGCAAAAGCGCTCCTGCCCCTCCCCCTGCAGGGGTCAGACAAAGTTTCCCCCGCGGGCTGTCAGTGTGGGGCTGGTTTCCGGGGGGGGCAGCCATGGGGCCCGGCCTGATCCTGCTGGAGACGCTGCTGGCTCTGGGACCACCCCTGGTCGTCTATGGGACAGAGAGGAGGCTCCGGACCCCTCCGGGTAAGCAGAAAGGGCTCTTTGGGGGGGGGAGGAATGGGGGGCGCTGCGAGAGACTCTTGGTTCTAGTGGGGCCGTCCCAGGTCCAGGGAAAAGGAGGAAAGGGGGAGTAAATGGGAGGGGGTCTTGCAGCAACGGGCCCCTTCCCCTCGCAATGGGAGGGAGGGAGGGAGGGCCCTCTTTCTGACCCTGCGGGGGGGTTTCCAGATTCCTCCTCCCTCTTGCCCTGCCGGGTACTTGATATACTCCATTCATATCCCACCCCGCGTTCTTCCCCAGAGGGGACCCGAACTGGGCTCTGCCTGGCTCCCCTCCGCGTCCTCCTCCCGCTGAGCCAGGCCCTCTCAGCCCATCGAAGGCAGTTTTGTCCGCTCAGACTGGCGGGGGCTCTCCAGGGTCTTTCCCATCACCTCCCGCCTTGTCTTTCGAGCTGAAGGTGGCGGGGATCGAACCCGGGGCCTTCTGTGTGGCAAGCAGGTGAGGCTGAAGAAGAGGAGGTTTCCATGCCCTGCTTCACTGTACCCGGAAAAGTCTCAGAGCCGCGGACGATCGCCTTCCCTTCCCCTCCCCACCACAGGCACCTGGCGAGGCAGGTGGGGCGGAGAGGCCGGGGACTGTTCTAAGGTCACCCCAAAATGGGAATCAAACCCGGTTCTCCGGATTAGAGTCCGCGGTGCTGGACCTTGACCCCGCGCTGGTTCCCTGCCCCTGGCCATGCCCCTGCCCCTGGAACTCCCCGCCACTGGAGAAGCCCCGAAGCCGCCAGCCTGGCCGAAGGCGAAAGAAGGCTAAGGGGGGAGGCAGCGAAGGAGATCTGGATCCCGGCCGCCTCCGCGAACAGCCCCGGGCGCCCCCCAGCAAGAAGAAGAAAGATTCCGCTGTCCCCCCCACCCCAGGCCTGCTGGACAGGATGGTTTTAAGTCATTGCAGGCGGAGCAGGGGGACCTTCGAGCTGCCCCCCCCCTTGTCCCAAGCAGGAGGGTTGGGTGGGGTTCAACACTGCAGGGGGGGCCTGCCTACGAGGAGGAAAGGAGGCAGGAAACGGGGCCCTTAAATTGACCTCCTGGACGCACACATATACACACACACTCCCCTCTGCCTTCTCTTGATGCTCTCAGTTAAAAATAATCTTCCGCAAGGACAGCAGTTGCCGGTGCTTCTGCCCGGAGACTGATGCTGCTGCCCCAGATTGAGTTCTCACTGGTGCTTCTCTGTGCCTGGACCCCGCCCACTCCCCTGGACTCGAGAGGTAAAGGTCCTCCCCTCCCTCCTCAGCAGGGAACAGACAAAAGTTTCCACCCAATTTCTCCAGTGCTGACCAGAACTGTACACCCTGTTCCAAATGAGGCGGCACCATAGATTTGTACAGGGGCAGTGTGGCACTGGCCGATTTGTTTTCAGTCTCCTTTCTAGTAATCCCCCAGCACAGCACTGGCCTTTTTTGTTGCAGTCCTCGCCTACTGAGTCCACATCTTCAGGGAGTTTATCCGCCACTACTCCACAATCTCTCTCTCCTGGTCAGATCCCGCCAATCCTGACCCCATCAATGTATATTTAGAGTCAGGATTTTTGGCTCCTGTCTCAATTACTTTTCACTTGCCCACCTTGAACCTCATTGGCCAGGTTGACACCCACTCGCCCAGCCTTGACAGATGGGAATTACATTAGCATTGCATATTTTTGTCAGGAGGTCCACAAATTCCCATCTGAATGCCATCTGGGCCTGGTGATTTATCAGTGTGTAATTTCTCCATCAGTCATAGGACCTCCTCTCTCATCACCTCAGTCTGACTCAGGTTTTTCGACAGCCCTCCTGGAATCGGAGGTTCTGGGGTGGGCCAGCCTTCCCCATTTGGTCATCCAAGGGGCCCCACTGCCTCCCTGGCTGGATTTCTGCTTCTGAATGTATGTTTACTGTTTCTCTTGAAGGTAATTGGGGGATACAACACCTGAGAAGCACGCATGGGGCATCCACACACACACAAGAAACATCAGGAAGAACTTCCTAACAGTCAGAGTGGTCCCTCAGTGGCACAGGCTTCCTCGGGGGTTGGTGGGCTCTCCTTCTATGGAGGTCTTCAAGCAGAGGCTAGGTGGCCCCACCTGACAGCCATGCTGATTCCGTGAACTTGGGCAGATCGTGAGAAGGGAGGGCAGGAAGGGCTGCCTCAGTGGTTAGTTCTCGTGGCCCTTTCTGACATGATGCTCAGCGAAATTCCAAGTGCCACTTTGGGGTCAGGAAGCAATTTTTCTCCAGGCTGGTTTGGCTGGAGATTCTGGAGGGGTTTTCTGCCTCAGGGGTCACTGGGGCTGTGGGGTGGAGGTATTTGTGAATTTCCTGCATTGTGCAGGGGCTGGACTAGATGACCCTGGAGGTCCCTTCCAGCTCTGTGATTCAATGATTCTATAGCATCTGCCCTTTTTTTTTTTTAAATTGCACACTGAGTTGACATCTTCAGGGAGTTTATCTCCCAGGACTCCAAGGTCTCTCTCTCCTGGTCAGATCCCACCAATTCAAACCCCATCAATGTATGTTTACAGTTAGGATTTTGGGCTCCTAAGCAGTGTTGCCTCTAAGCTGTGGAGTCTTGCGAGCAAAAATTCTACTCTGTGAGCTACTGGGCATTAAAGTTGTGAGCGAGCGATTTGGCTGCTGCATCAATCAGTTTGCTCTGGAGCCCTCCTTCCTGAGCGAAGGCAAAAATGTGTGAGCCGGAGGCTAAAAAACCGTGAGCTAGCTCACACTCACTCAGCTTAGAGGGAACACTGCTCCCAAGTGCACTACTCTGCACTTGGCCATGTTGAACCTCGTTTGCCACCTTGAGGCCCACTCGCCCAGCCTTGACAAGATGGGGTTTACATGAGCTCCCTTCTAGCCCTTGGGAAGGGAGGCAGATTTCAGTGACAGACTGCGTATGTTTGTCCAGAGATCCCCATTCGAGTTGTTTCGGAGCTCCTGGGTGCGTGCATGCCGTCTGGACCTGGGGATTTTTCTCCATCAGTCCTCGGACCTCCTCCCTCCTCACCTCAGTCCGACTCAGGGTTTTGGACACCTCTCCTGAAACCGGTGGTTCTGGACAGGGCGAGCACCCCCCACCTTCCTCAGTGAAAGGGGGGGGATGCATGCAGCTCCTCCGCCATCTCCCCACGGGCCTTTAGTGACCCTTTTGCCCCTAACCCTTTGCCGCCCCCCCCCCGTTGGCCCCGCAGGCGCCCCCTTCCTCCTCCAGTCGAAGATCGAGTGCCGCTTCGCCGACGGGACGGCCGGGGAGGTGCGCTACGTCTACCGGCAGATCTACGACCGGCAGGGGTGCTTCCGCTTCGACGGCCGCCGCGGGCTCTACGAGGCCCTCTCCGAGCTCTGCAAGCCCGACGTCGACGCGCTTCAACCGCAACCCGCAGAAGCTGGCCTACCGGAGGGCCGAGGTGGACCGCTACTGCCGCCACAACTACGGGGCCCTCGACGGAGAGCCCGTCACCCGCAGGACAGGTGAGCGGGGCGGGGCGAGGGGGCGGCGGGGCTGCGGGCGGGCGGGAGGGGAAGGGGCTGGGGGGAGGAAGGGGCAGCCAGGAGGGGGAGCGGGGGACTGGGGGGCCGGGTGGGGGGAGAAGGCAGGCAGGCACCGGTGGGGAAGGAGCGGGAAGGAGGAGGGGGAGGCCGGGCAGCAGGAAGCCCCACGCGGGGGCGGGGGGGAGGAGAGGAAGAGCAGGGCGGGGCGGGGGTCTCTCTCGGGCAGCTCCCCTCCTTCCACCCGAGGCTGGGAGGTGGGGGAAACCTTCCTGGGAAGAGAGGGGGAGGCTCCCCCTCCTGTGGCCCCCCCCAGCCAATCTTCCAGCCCTCCAGGCCACAGCCCCGGGCCCCCGGAGGATCCTCCGGACTTCTCCTGGACACCCCCCAACCCCCCTGCAAGGTCGCACACCCTACCCCAGCGCACGGGGAGGAGGAGGAGCCAAGACATTCTGCGGGCCTGGGGAGGAAAAAATCCCCCCCCCGGGAGAAGAGAGAGGACATTTCCGGGGCGGGGGATTGGAATCTAGGCAACTTCTTTGACCCCTTCACAGCATTAAAAGCATCTCTGATCACTGATTTGAGGAGGAGATTGGATTTATGCCCCGCCCTTAATTCGGAGTCTCAGAGCAGCTTACAAACTCCTTTCCTTTCCCCTCCCCACAATAGGCACCCCCTGTGGGGTAGGTGGGGCTGAGAGAGCTCTTTCCAGAACTGTCCATCAGAGAACAGCTGTGAGAGAACTTGTGACTGACCCAAGGTCATCCAGCAGCTGCAAGAATCAAACCCAGTTCTCCCAGATTAGAGTCCCCACACTTAACCACTACACCAAACTGGCCCTTATCATACAGAACTGTGGCATCTGGCACGTCTGTGGAATTTCAAAGTGTCACCATCCTCATTCCCTTTTTTAAAAATTCACAAATATATCCAATAACTTGAGAAGCAGTGGTCACCTGCCGCCCACCTGGATCTGCTGAGTGTCTCCATTCCAATAAGTTTAAAACAAAATGTGAAGACGGGTGAAAAAAATTGTAGTCAAGGGAAGAAACTCTGCCATAGAGTCGGAACAGGTAAAACCTCTGGCATGTTTGGGCAGGGCTGTTTCTGGCTGTACAATCAGAAGAGGAGAAAGGCTCGGTCAGACCAGGCTCTGGTCACTCGGAAAGAGGCGGCATTTCCTGTGAGCTCCCCCTCCCCAAGTCCTCCTCAAAACTTCCCAGTTTTCCCACTGGAAAAATTCTCAAGCTTTTCCACGCTGGATGTTTTGAGTGCGAAAAACCCGGCCTTCAGATTGATTTTGAATGAATGTTTATTTGCGCTCAAAGACCGTTTTTCATAACCTTAAGAGTCATTTTACCAATTCCAAAAGAGAAAATACTTTGATGGAGTTTCTTCTCAGGGTTGCCCTAACTTTTGGTCAAACTTTCCATCAGAAAAATTGAAAAAAGGCCAAGCTCCCCCCCACACACACCTTTTCCTGGATTTCTCAGGGTTTTCCCCCAGGGGCTCACCTGTCAGCAGGTACCCATGCTCCCTCTAAGCTGCGGAGTCTGGTGAGCAAAGATTCTACTGTGTGAGCCATGGGCACTAAAGTCGTGAGCGAGGGATTTGGCTACTGCATCAATCAGTGTGCTCTGGAGCCCTCCTTCCTGAGCTAAGACCAAAATGTGTGAGCCGGAGGCTAAAAAACTGTGAGCTAGTTCACACTCACTCAGCTTAGAGGGAACATTGCTAGGCACACGGACTGAACAAGTGAAAATACTTCATGGCCCCATCATGGTGTAGAAACTGGGATCCCGAACTTAAAGTCAGTCTCAGTGTCCAGTAAGGGGTGCCTCCCTCTGCCCCCCCCCCCAAGACCAAGGCAACAGAGAGCCAATCTCTCCCTGTGGATTCCCCTCCATCATCACATTTGATGCCTCCCACCAGGTCTCTGCCTACCCAGGCTTTCAAGGAAGGGGGTTGATCTTCTAAAATCATTCCATGGGGCATGTTTAGAAATGATTGAAGTTCTTTTAAGCAGACCGATGATATCTTTATTTTTTAAATTCTCTGGCTGGAGTCTTTGAAGGCTGAGTTTTAGAGCAAATCCAGTTAGCTAAAATCCAGCCTGAAGTCTCCCTAGAAGGGAAAGTGACTAAACGGAGGCTGTTGTACTTTGGTCACCTCATGAGAAGACCGGAGTCCCTGGAAGAGAGAAGAATGCCGGGAAAAGGGGAAGGCGGCAGGAAGATGAGAAGGGCTGGCTCAGTGAAAGAAACCACGGAGGCCCTCAGTTCGCAAGACCTGAGCTGGGTTGTTCACGAGAGGACATTTCCTTCATAGGGTCATTGGAGGTGGGAAGAGGCTTGATGCTGCTTAACATCCATCCATCCCCCTCCCTTGAGTCACCCTGGCTGGTGGTTGCTGGTCGAACACACCTCTACGGGCAGCCTGAAACAGAACCCGGGGAGCATTTTGTAGCAGGGATGTGTGGCAGGAGGCTGCCCCCTCTGGACTCTCAGTCGGGCACGTCCATTCGCATCCAAAGTCAGGTCTGCTGAGTTCAACATGGGGCAGGCACTCAAGGGTATGCGGGACTCCAAGGGGTCAGTGTCACTTCTACTGTGAGTGCCAGATGCTGGGGAGCATCCTGGAGAGAAGGCCTCCTTCTTGTGAGCTTCCCAGAGGCAAAACGGTGACCTTCAAGCAGGAGCCGAAGGAGGATTTAGGGATCGCCTTGAATTTTCCAACATATTTCCAGAAGTGTCTCCAGCAGGGGCAGCAACTGCCAGGCCTCCCCTCTCGAAAAGCCCTTCGAGAGTGTTCAAATGAACCCAGCAGGTGCTTCTGGGGGAGTCTTCAGGTGGATTCTTCTCACAAAGAGGAGGCAGGACTGGCCAGGTGTGGGTCTGATCCTGCAAAGCAATTCCTAGAGTTTTGGGAAGCAAGAAGGAAGTGTAGGAAGCTGAGAGAGGTGTGTTTGTGTGTCTCTTTGTGCTGGGACCAGGAGGTGAATTAGTGGATCTTTGAAAGCCCTAGAGGGTAGGGGGAGGCCAAGAGATGGTGCCTTTGGAAATGTGTCAGCTGCGGTCATGGGAAAGTCTTCCTCTTCTCCATCCATCTGTCTGTGCTTCTCTGTTTCTCCCCCATGTCTGAAATTCCCCCTTCTCTTTTTACCACACTTCCAGTTGAGCCCACGGTGACGATCTCCCCCACCAAGGGGGACCCCTGGCCCACCACACCCTCCTGATCTGCACCGCGGCCGGGTATTATCCCCAGGAGGTGAAGATCAAGTGGCTGAAGAACGGGCAGGAGCAGACGGAAGGGGTGGGCTACGCGGACGAGCTCCAGAACGGGGACTGGACCTTCCTGAGCCAGGTGATGCTGGAGACGGTGCCCCAGCGGGGACACCTCTACGCCTGCCAGGTGGAGCACAGCAGCCGGAAGGAGCCCATCACCGTGCAGTGGGGTGAGAGAAAGTCTTCCCCTTTGAAGAAAGGCTAAAGGGGTTCTTCAGCTTGGAGATATAATTAATGATTGAGGGGTGACCTGACAGAGGTTTACAACATTATGCATGGGATAGAGAAGGTAGAGAAAGAAGAACTTTTATCCCTTTCTCACACTGCAAGAACTCCTTGGCATTCAGTGAAATTAATGAGCAGCAGGCTTAGGGCAGATCAAAGTCATGAACACACTGCCAAGGGAGGTGGTGGTGGTTACAAGCATAGATAGCTTCAAGACGGGACTAGATGAACATCTGGGGCAGAGGTCCATCAGTGGCTGTTTCCCACAAGGTCTAGAGGGAACTCTCAGTCTGGGGCAAGGGATGCTCTGTATTCTTGGTGCTTGGGGGGGGGTCAACAGTGGGAGGGCTTCTAGTGTCCTGGCCCCACTGCTGGACCCCCTGATGGCCCCTGGTATTTTTGGCCACTGTGTGACCCAGAGAGTGTTGGACTGGATGGGCCATTGGCCTGATCCAACATGGGCTTCTCTTATGCTCTCTTGTTCTCTAAGCCCCTCTCTAGTGTGGGATGAAGCAACCTTTCCCATTGCCTGCCAAGTGTTCTTAGAAGGTAGGGTGGGGCTGTGCACACCAAAGTCACATTATTTGGGTGGCAGCTGCCCCCCACAGGGTTGGTTTAATTCCTTCTCACTCTTCCCCTCCCCCTTTTTAAAAGAACCCGATTCACCCTTCAAAATCTGTGGGCCCGAAGGCCAAGCCTGGCCCTGATCCGCCTTCTCACAGGAGGCTCCTTCTCTCCGCACAGAGCCACAGACGTCGGACTCTGCCAAGAGCAAAGTGTGGACGGGGGTCGTGGGGGCTGTTCTGGGGCTGGTCTTCGTGGCCGTGGGACTTTATTTGTACCTGAAGAGCAGGAAAGGTGAGGGGGTTGGTGGTTGGATGGGAGGGTGGGGGGTGGGCTGCAAGGTCCCCCTTCTGCTCTACAATCTGCCCATCATGGGACTGACTTGAGAGAGAGAAAGGAGGGGGCCCAGCCTCAAAATGCTCTTTTTTTGGGGGTGCTCTTCTCACGGCCATTTTGGGGGGGTGCCATTTCTAGGCCAAAGGAGTGACCCCCCCAACTGTCTAGGGATACAGGATGCTGGACTAGATGGACCCTCACTGGTCTGATCCAGCAGGGCTCTTCTGGGGTTCTTCTCAGGGGAAGGCCTCGTCCTCTCTGGCCTGTTGTTGGCCACCCAGATGAACTGGTTGGCCCCTGTGTGAGACAGGAGGCTGGACTAGAGGGACCCTCACTGGTCTGACCCAGCAGGGCTCTTCTGGGGTTCTTCTCAGGGGAAGGCCTCGTCCTCTCTGGCCTGTTGTTGGCCACCCAGATGAACTGGTTGGCCCCTGTGTGAGACGGGAGGCTGGACTAGAGGGACCCTCACTGGTCTGATCCAGCAGGGCTCTTCTGGGGTTCTTCTCAGGGGAAGGCCTCGTCCTCTCTGGCCTGTTGTTGGCCACCCAGATGAACTGGTTGGCCCCTGTGTGAGACGGGAGGCTGGACTAGAGGGACCCTCACTGGTCTGACCCAGCAGGGCTCTTCTGGGGTTCTTATCAGGGGAAGGCCTCGGCCTCTCTGCCCTGTTGCTGGCCCTCCAGAGGAACTGGCTGGCAACTGTGTGAGACAGGAGGCTGGACCAGATGGACCCTCCCTGGTCTGACCCAGCAGGGCTCTTCTGATGTCCTTATCAGGGGAAGGCCTTGGCCTTATACGGTGGGTTCTCATACGGTGATGCTTTCAACATTTCTGTCAGCCGCCTTGAGCCTGGAGGGAAGGAAGGGAAGGGATTGGTGAATGAATGAATAAATAAGATGCTCTCTCTCTCTCTCTCTCTCTCTCTCTCTCTCTCTCTCTCTCTCTCTCTCTCTCTCTCTCTCTTGCAGCGACTCCCCTGCCGCCCACTACAGGTAAGGGGGTCTCTCTGTCCCTTCACAGCCCACCTTTGCCCACTGATACTCCAGGCAGATGAGAAAGTCATAAAACCCCCAGGCAGGAGGGACAGTAGAAGAAAGACTGCCCCCTCTCTCAGTTTGGGTTTGCCTGTCTCCATCTGGCCTTTCTCTCAGGATTTGCCCAAAGCGGCTCAATGAAGTTCAACATGGGCCACATGACAGGAGAACCTTTCCTGCAAGTTGAATCTGCCCCCCCCCCCAAGACGTTCCCTGCAGCAGCGGCCTTGGAGGGGTGGGGTGGGGGTGGGACAGGATGGTTATCCCGGAGTTGTGGGCGGGGTTTCTGTGGCTCAGGTGAGCTCCGCAGACTCCGCCCCCTCCCTGGGAACTGACCTTCCCTTTGTGATGACTCTCTCCCCCTTCCCCCTCTCTCCGGACAGCGCTCATCAGTTAACTCTTTCCGCCCCGGGATCTGGCCTGTGGAAAAGCGCTTCCTGTCGCCAAGGGCCGCTTGGCAGGGGCCGAAGATGGACAGAGGATAGACTTTTTGCACCCAGCACGGCTCCCCCCTTTCCCCTCTGCTGGCTTCTCCTGTATTTCCCTTCTATTGTTTTGGAAGGGGGACTCCTTCTACTGTGTCCGGAGGAGAACGGTACTCCCTTCCTCCAGGACTGTATGCCCAAAGGTTGCCAAGTCCAGGTTGGGAAATCCCTGGGTATTTTGGGGTCGAACCTGAGGCAGGGGAGGGAGCACAGTGGGAGGATGATGCCCCTCCCAAAGTAGATCCGCCTCCCAAAGAGGCTGTTTCCTCCTCCAGGGGAACTGACCTCTGTCATCTGGAGGTCTCCAGGCGCCACCTGGAGGTTGGCAACTGTCATCAGCTACAGAGATAGGGGTGAGATTCTCTGCCCCACTTCGCAGGAACAGGCAGGGGGACTGAGTGGCCGCCCTCAGCCCTTCTCTTTCGGCAAGGGGAGTGGTGTTTGGTGTTCAGCCTCCCTGTGGCTTCCCCCACAACCTCAGCCGCAAAAGGAGTCGGAATCTGCACCTCCAACCGGCTTCTGGTTCTGTCGCCCGGCAGCTCCTGCGGTTCCTGCCCTCGTCTCTCTCTGGACTGGCTGGAGGCTCCACGTGCAGTCGGGCCTTCATGAGCAGGGGCTGAGAACGGCTGTTGAAAATGGACTGCTGCTTATAGATTTTTCATTCCCAGAATTCCTCTTGCTCACTAACCTGTCTTCGCTGTGGTTGGAGGAACCGTCTAATAAAAACAGAAGCAACCCTTTTTTCGAGATGTGTCCATGACTCTGAGCTAAGCGGGCTTTCCTGTGGCAACAAGCAGGGAGAGGAGAGGATCTGGGAGCCTCCTCTGTGGGGAAGGGGGTCCGTTCTGTGGAAGGGGAGCATGCCCTGCAGAGGGGAGCAGATCCTAACCATAGTCTACTGCTTGTACAATACGGGGACCTCCTGCAAGTCTGTTTGATGAAAGATATTTTGAAAGGAGGAGGAATCAAATACAAAAGAGGTTCCTGGAATGAAATTTCTGGAAACTTCAGGAACAGCTTCTCCGACCTGGCCTGATCTGATCAGCGGGTAGAGAAGTAGACGTGATAAAAACTCCTTGCAGCAAGAAAGAGGGTCTCTTTTGTGCTGGGTCCATCAGAGCAGTCAGACTTCTTAACTAAGGTGTGGGGAAGTCGGCCATTGATCATGCAGTGGCCTGAAGAGCTGGAGTGATCTTCAGGATAAAGGGGACTCAGTAGAGATCTGTAATTCCCTAACCTATGGAGGCTGTTCTATATTTTAACATCTGTTAGGGAATGAATACAGAGAGGGACAGAGGAAATGTGTTTTACCCATTTCTTTTGAATCCCTTGCTCAGTCTGGTTCTGTGCTAAAAGTATGCTTGTGAACATTTTTTTGGTGAACATTTCTTTTTTAAAAAATAAATATTTTATCATTGTTGTGGGGACAGGAAGGGAAGGTGATTGTAAGTTGCTACGAGACTCCTTCGGATGCTGCTGGCCTCCACTTTGGAGGAAATCCCCTCTGAGCGGGTCCATGTGTGAAGAAGGGCTGCCCCCTGGTGGGCAGAAGAAGGATGGCAGTTGCGCAGTGTGGCAGTCTCTCATGAGTCTACCACTGCAGGCCAAGGGCTGCGTCTGTGCACATCAGTAGAACACAGAAAGTGCCCGGGAGCACTTTAAAGACTAAGGAAAAAAATGTGGCAGGGTGGGAGCTTTTTTGAGTCACGGCTCATTTCTTCAGAGCTAGATCCAGTTCGAATGTGAAACAAAGTTTGAGTCCAGGGGCACCTTTAAGATCAATAAAGTGTTATTCAAGGTGTAAGCTTTCATGTGCACACAGACACACACACACTTCAGATACAAGGCTAGAATGTGAGTCCCTCTGTCCCTATATCGTGGAGAGCAGAGTGATTTCAGATGCCAAAAAACAATAGCAGGTGAGAGTAGCAGGCGTGACTGGATGAGGTGTTATATGCAGAGGGGTAGTCAGTGAGGTAGTCAGTCATGTTATCGAGTAGTCAGTCATGCTACTGAGGCAATGAACATTAAATTAAGCAAACTCCAGAGCACAACGGAAGACAGAGGAGGGCTTGGTGTGATGTGGTCCATGGGGTCGCGAAGAGTTGGACTCAACTGTGCGACTGAACAACAGCGACAACAACAAAAAGTCAGCGTGGAGAAATCAGCGTTGGTCATGAGACAGGAAACCAAGGTCGCGCTTCAGTCCAGGAGGATGTATTGTCTTGAGCTTTATCATCAGTTGCAATCCAGCAGTCTCTCTTTCTAATCTCCCTTGTAAACTCCTTGGTAAGAGAACCGTAAGTCAGTAGTGACTGAATGTTCCTCCACTGGTTTTTGAATGTTGTGGTTTCTAATGTCACTTCACTTTCCAAGGGGTAAAGACCGATGGACTCCCATTCTGGCTGTATCTGAAGAAGTGAGCCGTGACTCCCCGGCCACAAATTGTGTTAGTCTTTAAGGTGCTCCTGGACTCTTCCTTTTTTCTGCTGTGGCAGACAGACTAAGACAGTGACCCAGGTTGATCTTTGTGGGTGTGTGAACCTCACTGCCCGGTTCTTTCACACCCAGAGTCTCCTTTCGTGCCTGAAGTGAAGAGGCCTCCTGCATCTAGTCTCTGCAAGGCACAGAGTCTGGAACCCCTTTGCAGGCCAGAGCAGCGCCTCCCACAAGGCTTGGCTCAAAGGCAGGGAGAGGCTGGATACCAGGGGTGCCAGAACCTGACTGTTCTCTTCCGATGAGCACTCGAGAAGCAAAGCGGGCTGGCTCCGGAACTCAGTGGGCAAAAGAATCCACCCCACCTGCCTTTCCTGTGTGTAGGGATCTGGTGTTTTTGACTGGCTTTCTGGATCCTGGTTTTGTCCCCAGCTGGAAGAGTCATAGAATCACACAGAGTTGGAAGGGACCCAAGAGGCCGTCTAGTCCAGCCCCCTGATCAGCGGAGGATCACCCTAGGCCAGGGGTGGCCAAACTTGCTTAACGTAAGAGCCACACGGAATAAATGACATGAACAAATATAGCACACATGTTTTTATTCAAAAATATGCAAATTTACTTTTACTTTTGAATTAACGTTAGATGAGACTGCCAAAAATAAAAACAACAACAACAAAAGGGGTAAAAACAGATATTGATAATGATATTTATTTGTCCAATGATATTTATTTGTTTGCTGATACTATTTGTCTAAGCGAGAGAGGTGGAAAGAACGAATGAAAGAGGTGGAAAGAAAGAGAGAGAGAAACAAAGGGAAATAGATGGGGATGGGGAAGGGGGGAGAGAGAAAGGAAGGTGGAAAGAAAGCAAATTGATGGGGGAGTGGGGAGGAAGGGGAAGAGAGAGAGCGTCCCTGACCAGGGCTCCTCCTGCATTTCTGCACATTATCTTCAAACAATTCTTGTAAGGGAGGTGCCTATCTTTCTCCCCCCCAGAAGATGGGGGGTGCTGAGGGTCAGAAAGAGCCCCCACTCCCCAGTCCGCTTAAGGCCTCTTGTTAGGGAGTTCCTGGGGCCCCCTGCACCTGGAGATGAGGGTCCCCCGGGGCGCCTAGCCAGGGTTTTTTTTAATTGGGGTCATTTAAATTTCGGGGGGGGGGTACTGGCTAATTAAATTAAATACCTACCTCCTTCCCTGCACCAGCTGCTGCTCAGGGGCCCTGGGATGGATGGGAAGTCATGGGGGGAGCTTGCTGGTAAGTCAGGGGGCGAGATGCCCCCACTGTAGCTAGGGGCCTCCCCCCACCGTTTTCCTGCTCAGTGGCTTCCTGGAGGCCAAAGTGGCTTTCACTGGGGGCTGGGGCGCGGGGCGACGCAGCCTCTTGGATCCAGGCGGCTTCCCTCTCTCCTTTCCCCAAACGCTGGGCTCGGCTTGGGGGGCGGGCAGGGGGAAGCGAAACCTGAGCGCGTCGGCCGCTTCCCGTCGGCTGCCGGGAAGGGGTGGGGGCTGCCTGCTGGCCAAAGGAAGCATTTTTGCACGGCGTCTCCTCTTGCAGGATCCTGACCAAGACCACATCTGGGGGCAGAATGCAAAGGGGGGGTCCTGCTGTTTCGGGAAGGGCGCCTCTGCATCCAAGCCCCCCACTCCCTGCAAGCAGAAATCTAGCGCCTGAAGGAGCCAGGCTGGAGCCCCGATCCTTTCTGCACTCCAGGAGGTTTCCATGATGCAGGAGAGCTCTCCAATGGGATGGAAGCCCCTGAAGCCGCCTTCCGGCTGGACAGGCTCCTGGCCCTTCCCCCCCACCACCAGCCGGAGAGGTCCGGATCCCACCCAGCCCGGGAGCTCCCTAAGCCACCCCCACTCCCCGCTGCTAGGCTCCTGCCCCCTGCCCCCGTCCTCCCTGAACCAGTCCTCTTCTTGGCACCAGTGGGCAGGGCTGGGTGGGCAGAGGGGCGGGGGCCAGCGGGGGTGGGGCTTCAGGGGGCCAGCGCTCCCTCTCAGCCGAGTGAGTGCGAGCCAGCTCACCGTTTCCTAGCCTCGACACATTCTTTGCCTGCGGGAGCCCAGGAAGGAGGGCTCCGGAGCAAACGGATCTCTGCAGCGGCCCAATCCCTGGCTCGCCACTTGAAGGCCAGCAGTCGCTCACGCAAGAAGGATTTCTGCTCACAGGGAGGCTCCACCGCTTAGACGAGGGAGCATCGGCAGAGACCCCCCACGGCCCTGGTCGGGCCGCGCAGCCCTGGAGTGCTTGCCGCCCAGCAGCCGGCTCTGAGCATGTGCAGAGTGCCTCTCCCAGGGGTGGGGCAGCCCTTCTGCCGGCCGGCCGGAGTCCCCCTTCCTCGCTGTTCTGAGCGGGAGCCTGCACCGTCCCCCCCGGTCCCCCAGGAGGAGGGAGAGAAGAGAGGCTTCGGGGCGGGGGGGGTGTCTGCTGCGGAGTTCAGCGGCTCTCCCGCCTCCGGCTTGCAGGGCCCGGACGGCGCTCAGCCACTTGCCCGCCCGCCTTCCCTCCGCCCCCTGCTGGCAGCGAGCTTTATTCGGCCAATCACCGGCTCCGAGAGGGCTTGAGTCATCAGTTGCCGGGTAGAACCCCCCGTTGCCGCCCGGTGTCCCCTCTGTACTGGACAGGCGGCGTCCCGCGTCTCTGCGATGGCCACAGGAGTGAAGGCAGCGCCGGGGCCGAGAGGCGCAGGTTCGAGCCCGGTCCTGGCGCGGGGAGGGCGGAGGGAGAGAGGCAGCCAATGAGAAAAAGGGCCCGGGTGTTGACCGGTCTGTTGCCGGGTAGAAGAGCCCCAGAACGCGGCTCGGGCGGCGGATAGACGCCGGGAGTTGCCTTGGATTGAACCGGAGCCCGCCCCCGCCAGCGGACCTCCAGTCCCCAGAACTGGCCAGCCCCCTCCCTTACAGAGTTAATCTTGTTAGTAAAGGTTCGGTTCCCTTGCTTGAAAGCCAATCGAATCCGACTCTAGGGTTGCGGTGCTCATCTCCGTTTCAAAGCCGAAGAGCCAGCGCTGTCCGAAGACGTTTCCGTGGTCATGTGGCCGGCATGACTAAACACCGAGGCGCACGGAACGCTGTTAGTGTGTTGGAAAACAGGAAGTCACATGTTCCTTTGTAACCAGTGTATTTGCTCAATGTAGAATGCCCGGGAATCTTGTAAGAACCTCAGCTCTCTGATTGGGAATCAGTGTCTCAGGTATTTAGCATATTGGGGTTCTCCTGCTTTGTTTCTTGTTGAAGAAGGAGAAGAGTCTTCTTGTCTTATCTCTCTAGCTGTTAAGGATGTAGCCGTTTTAGCTCTTTCTTATTTTCATATCCCAGGTACCTTTTCCCATGCTAGGTTGATAGTAAACATTGATATTTTAAAACGCACCTTGACTCAGTCTCTCAATGCTTACTCTGCTGGTTTACTTAAAAAGAGTCCTTCAAAGGTTATGGGGCCCAGATCCCTTCCTTTCTGCGCTCCAGTATTGCAGAGCTGACCATGTGTGTGTGCGCTGAGTTCACTCAGAAACTTTTAAGAATAGCGCAGGCAAATTTTTTGGAACTTGCAATGATTTTTTCCTACTTTTTATCTCGCGCTGGATTAATGGAAGCAGAGGGAAGTTTTCCCTCCCCAGTTTTTCTTGCGTCTGTCTAGCCGTTGCAGGCAGAATAGAACAGAGAATTCGTGCTCACTGTATTTTTCCCTGCCATCCTGTGAGAACAGAGATTCCTGACATTGATTGTGCTGACCAGACCACCTGTTGCTGTTTGCCTATGGATGGAGTGGTAAACGTACAGATGGCTACTTCCAAGAATAATGCTTTCTTCAGTATTCCCCCTTTAACTAAGTCGAATTATTCCTGGTGGAAAACATCAGTCGAATGTGCATTACAGTCAAATTCCGCCCTCCTTGTTCTTACTCAGGATTGCTCGGCAGACGGAGCTCCAAAAGAACAATTTCTTGAAAAAGATGGTTTTGCGAAATCCTTAATTCTAGGAAGTATTATTGCGTGTGATAATCAGAAGCTTTTAACATGCAAGACTGCAAAAGATACGATTAAAGAGCTTGACGGGCTATATCAGGCTAAAACCCAAGCTCGCAGTCTTTTTCTCTATCAGCGATTAATTAATGCCAAGATGAGAGACGGAGACTCACTAATTGAACATTTGAATTACATTATGGATATTTTTACTGAGCTAAAGAGCATGGAAGAGCCACCAACTGATAAGATCGTTCTTGCAGTGGTTTTAGGTTCGTTAACGAAAGATTATGCGCATGAGGTTGCGACTTTAAAGGGGACAAAGGATTTGTCGCTCGGCACGAGATGAAGGAGACAGACGTGAAATATCTCAAGTAACTAGTAACATGTCTGTTCTTAGAGGGAAGCCTGCTTATCAGAAAGGAAATGTAAAGAAAGATATTAAATGCTATGTCTGTTCAAAAACTGGTCACCTTGCGAGACGATGTAGATTGAAACCTATGCAAAATGAGGGAGATTGCCTGGCACGTACTCCCATAGAAACAGGACCCCCTAGGGGGCGTGGAAACAAAAGGCTTGCTAAGAAACAATCAGATGCTGTGGTTGTAAATCAGAGTGGAAATGTGCATGCATTGTCTATTGCTAAAAGAGAATCTGATGCTAAGGAGTTATGGCTTCTTGATTCTGGGAGTTTCTCGCATATAGCAAACTCAGTGGTATGGTTTGTTGATCTGAATAGAGAGAAGAAGCCCAGTTTGCAGCAAATTGATGGTCAAGAATTATCTGTAGAAGGAAGTGGAACTGTTGTATTGAACTTTTTGAATGCTTATGGTGAAACTGAGGAAGTTGCATTAAAAGATTGCATTTTCATACCTGAGGCCACTAACTGCCTCCTATCCACTAAGAGGATCATAGACACTGGCTATAAAGTTGACCTTAGAAAGGGCCAAGGCAAAATTTGGCATGAAGATGGAGCTGAATTGTTGATTGAAGAACATGGAGGTTTTCATTACCTGAGAGACATTGCTGTTGCTACTGATGATGAAATGGACACTAGTGGGCCAGTGGGCCACGCAAGATCACCTGCATGCAACCACAAGGACTGTATTTATGCTTGGCATGTCAAATTTGCGCATAGGCATGTGCAGAGTGTGCAAAAGCTGTTGAAGGACTGTAACATCAATGCTGTCGATTGTGATATGATGGGAAATGGTTGTGGAACATGCTTTAAAGCAAAAGGCACAGCTCCTAGCTACAAGAGCAGATCTCCTGAACAAAATACAAGGTTTCTAGAGATTGTGTACTCAGATCTTGTTGGTCCAATAAAAGAGTCTGCTGGAGGCAGCAAATATTTTGTCAGTTTTATGGAAGCAAAATCCAGATATGTCTATACATACCTACTTAAAAGCAAAGATCAAGTGCTTGAAAAGTTTAAATGCTATGTTGCAGCTGTTAAAAACAAGTTTGGCAAAGCACCAGAGGTACTATTTACAGATAACGGCACAGAGTACCGCGGCGAGGAGTTCCAAAGATTCATGCAACAAGAAGGGATTGAACATCAGACTGCAATTCCTTACTCGCCACAACAAAGTGGAAATGCAAAACGCTTAAACAGAACCATTCACAAAATGGCGCGTTCTATGCTAATGCAGTCCGGACTTTCAGAAACTCTATGGGCAGAAGCAGTCAATACAGCCGTTTACCTTCATAATAGAGTCCCATCAAAAACTACAAACAAAAGCCCTTTTGAATTGTGGCATAATAGGATGCCTGGACTTAGACACATAAAAGCCTTTGGATCGAAAGCCTATGCCCACATACCAAAGGAGAGAAGGGGCAAACTTGGCGCAAGAGCAGAACCTGGTATCCTCGTGGGATACGCTCTTGGAGGAAGAGGCTACAGAATCCTAGATCCTAAAACTTGCACAGTTAAGGAATGCAATGTGGTACATGTTGATGAAAGCAATATCCTGCAGACTTCTAAGCCAGCTGAGTCCACAGTGCAACCTGCTACTCAGGAACCTAGAGAAGTCTCCTTCAGTGACTTGTCTGCTTGGCAATCTGCAGAGACCACCTGTGAACAGGCAGGCCCATCTCCACAAGAGAGTTCTCGCTCAGAAGGGGAACCAGGAGAGGCTACGCCAAGGGAAGGGGAAACAACCACTGTGAGAAGCAAGAAGTAACAAAGGAGTACCACCACCGAGATCTGGAATTTGTGCAAGTGTACAACCAGAGAAGGAACCTTATACCTGGAAAGAAATCAGTCAACTGCCTGCCTCAGAGAGAAGCAAGTGGATAGAAGCAATGGAAGAAGAATTTGGATCTTTACAAGACAAACAAGTTTGGACTCTTACTGAGTTGCCTTCTGAAAGAAAAGCCATCGGCTGTAAGTAGGTGGACAAAATGAAGTGTGACCCTGACAGCAAGGTGGAGAAGTACAAGGCATGCCTAGTTACAAAAGGATTCTCACAAAAATTTGGAATGGATTTTTCTGATACTTATGCACCTGTTGTAAGCTACAGATCCTTCAGGACACTTCTAAGCATAGCAGCCTCAAGGGGCATGCATGTTGAACATTTGGATGTCAAAACAGCTTTTCTCAATGGAGACCTGACTGAAGAGATCTACATGGAACAACCAGAAGGATTTCCAGCGGAAGGACAAGAAGGCCTAGTGTGCAAACTCAACAAAAGCGTTTATGGATTATAAAACAAGCAGCGAAAGCATGGAACGACAAACTGACTGAGCTGTTACGAAGACAGAACTTTCAACAAGGAATAGCAGAACCTTGCTTGTTCTCAAGACTTAAAAATGGACAATATCAGTACATACTCATTTACATTGACGACTTGGTTATTTGTTGCCAAGACCAAGGAGATGTACAAGAAATAGCAGATGAACTGAACAAAGAAGTTGAAGTGAAACAATTAAGAACCATAAGGTACTATCTTGGAATACAAATTGAAAGAACTGAGGATGGAAGTTTTCTTTTGAGCCAAAAACAAAAGATCATGGACTTTATTGAATCTGTGGGAATGAAACATTCCAAACCAGTAAGCACTCCGCTTGAAAAGGACTGTCTAAAGAATACAGATGGAGAACTACTTAAAGACAACCATGAGTACAGATCCGCAATTGGAAAGCTCTTATATTTGAGCACCATCTGCAGACCAGATATAACTTTAGCAGTTGGACTATTATGCAGAAAGACCAGCTCACCAAATGTCTATGACGGGAAAGCTATAAAGAGACTGGCGAGATACCTAAAAGGAACTTTGGACGACAAACTTAAAATCTCAGCCTGTGATGACCCAAGACTGACTGGATTCATGGATGCCAACCAGGGCAGAGATATGCCTGATGGGAAATCTACAAGGGGATACTTGTTCTTTTATGGAAACAGTTTGATTGAATGGACTAGTCAAAAGCAAACTATCATAGCTATCTCTACCGCAGAAGCAGAATGCGTATCAGCGCAAAGTGCCGGTTATGAACATTACTGGATTATTCATCTACTGAATGACTTTGGAATAGATGAACCCAAACCAATAATAATGCTTGAGGACAATCAAGCTTGTATCGCTATCTGCAAAGGTGAGGGCACCATATCTAAGAGTAAGACCATCGCTCTTCATTGTAAGTACGCGAAACACCTGCAAGACCAAGGACTGATTGAACGCCAATACTGTCCTACTGAGGAGATGATCACAGACATTCTCACCAAACCACTCGAGAAGAAGACGATCGAGACTCTTCGTGAAAGACTGAACTTGGATAACTTCAGTGTTGTAACTTGAGAAGGGGTGTTTTCAGTATTTTCAGGGTTAATGTTGTTAGTGTTGGTAAACAGGAAGTCACATGTTTGTTTTGTAACCAATGTATTTGCTCTGTAGAATGCCCGGGGACTTTGTAAGAACCCTAGCTATCTGATTGGAAACCAATGTATCAGGTATTTAGCATATTGGGATTCTCCTTCCTGCCTTTGTTCTTGTTGAAGAAGGAGAAGCCGCCATTCCTGTCTTGTCTATCTAGCTATAAGGATGTAGCCACGCAGCTCTTTGTTATTTTACTACCCAAGTACCTTTTCCCATGCTAGTTTTAAAGTAAACTTTTATACTTTTTTATATTCACATGGCCTCAGTCTCTCAATACTTACTCCGCTGACTAAAATGATTTTTACTCTGCTTAATACAAATTTTCTTTAAGTAACAAAAACCCATCAGAAAGAGAGTCCTCCCTCCCTCCCTCCCATTGCAAGGGGGAGGGGCCCATCTCTCCAAGCCCTCCTTCCAACTCCCCCTCACTCCACTTACGGGGGTGGGGGGGGCTTCGTCTTTCCTCCCACTCCACGGACCTGGGACAGCCCCATCAGAACCAACAGTCCCTTGAAGCCCCCCCCACACATACATTCCTCTCCCCCCTCGAAAAAAAGAGCCTGTCTCTCTGCTTACCAGCAGGGGTCCGGAGTCTCCTCTCCGTTCCATAGATGACCAGGGAGGTCCCCAGCAGCATCTCCACCAGCAGTAGGGTCAGGCCGGGCCCCATGGCTGCCCCCCCCCAAAACTCCACTTAACAGCCTGTGGGGAAACTTTGCCTGATCCCTGCAGGGGAGGGACAGGAGGACTTTTGCCTCTGAAGTCCTGGGGAACGGGCAGGGCCAGGCACGGAGGAGGTCCAATGAGAATTCCCTCTCTGAGGTGGCGTCATCAGTCTCCGGGAAGAAGCAGCCACAGTTGGTCCCGTTGGGGAAGATGTCTTTTTGCCGAGCGCATTCAAAGAAGGCGAAGAGGAGGGCAGCGCCTTTGTGTGGACCCCTTTCTGGGGGGGGGGGTGTTTACAAATCAATAAATGATATAGGAGCAAACAAACAAATGTGAAATTAGTTGCTGTAGATTTCCCGGGCTGTGTGGCACCACGGTCTTGGCACTGGAGGACCTGACGTTTTGCTGCGTCTGTGTATTACTCTGGGCTCCTCTTTGATCGCAACAAATAAAGCTCCGCATTTGGGTGGGTGCCAATTAACCATCAGAAGGATCCATAAGAATCCAATGCGGAATTAGCACCAGTACAGTGTCACAAACCCCAGGAACTCTGTTTTTGTGGTGCATTCCGTGCTCATGGACATGATGTGTGCTTGGGTGGTGAGGTTGCAGTGACCCAATGTGAAAAATCCTGAGGATCTGTGAGGATCCATGATGCACAACTAGGTTTCCATGCTCTCTCACGGCTCCAGGAAGCTACGAAGGCATGATTGTGTCGGTACAATCTGCAGCCATGGACAGGATGTTTGACTGGACACGGAATCTGAGGTCACCAAACCAACCAACCCAGCGGCTTCCTGAGGATGCATACTTTGGAACCACATCTTTGCAGTGTGGTGGTGCCCCAAAGTGGTGGATGTGTGATTTCCGTGGTGCTGCCTATAGACTAAGACGTACCACAGGACGATGGTTTCATTTCAATTTGATGTAAGAAGCATATGGATGCTTGAGGATCCACGTTTTTGTGCCACTGCAGCGCCATCTAGTGTTGGATCCATTGTTTTACATGTTTCAGTCTGTGGTCCAGCTTTTCCTTTCCCTCTCAGAATCATCCTTCATCCCAAACCCAGAAGACCCTGTAGGTATGCCGACCCCCCTGTCCAACAGGAGGGGTCTTTCCAACCATCAATGGACTCCACAGGGCTGCCCCAGGAGTCTACATACCAGACAACTTGAAGTTTGCACAAAGATGGAAGCCAGGACTGGCGGGCCAGAAAATCACATCTAGGACGTGACCCTGGGAAAGCACATGAGATCTTGCCCTGACAGTTGTGACCCCCCCCCCACTTGCATACTCCAGACAATGCAGTTGAGCTTCCCTGTGCAGCCAAGGCGGGATATAAATCAAAGTTAATAAATAAATAAATAAATGTGGACCGGACTAGCCACAGAGCGAACACTTTCAGTTTCCCATCCTTCCTCCTTCATAATAGAACTTCAGCATTTTCACCAAGCGTTTATTGGCCTCATTTCGATTAGATTAAATTAGCTGCCCTTTAGGTCCCCAGATCACCAGAGGAGCCAGCAGACACCCGAACCCAAAACCTGCTTTGCATGTAGAAGAAATCTCCGGTCTCTTTGGTCTCATCCTGAGAACAGTTTCCAAAGTTACATTGTTCCCCCCCCTCGATTAATCCCATCACCCCTGGGATTAATCCCATCGATGCTTTCTCCGAGGGACCCTGCACATTAGCAAGCACTCTGGACACATTGTGGGTATGACTAGCCCCACACCACACCATTCGGTATTCCTGTTATCTCAGGCACCCAGAAACACACACAAACACCCCCCCCTGCAGTGTTCTGGGTCCTTTCCCGCAGCAAAGCGCCTGCCCTCTCTCCTTCTTCACGGACGTCTTCCGAAAGAGTAGCTATTGCCACTCCCCGCAATCATCCCGCCCCTCTCTTTATTTCCATAGATAGAATCACAGAGTCACAGAGTTGGAGGGGACCTCCAGGGTCATCTAGTCCAACCCCCTGCACAAGGCAGGAAATTCACAAATACCTCCCCCCTCCACACCTTCAGTGACTCCCAGGAGATGGCAAAAAGCCTCCAGGGTCTCCGGCCAAACTGGCCTGGAGAGAAATGGCTTCCTGACCCCAAAGTGACGATCAGCATTCCCCTGGGTGTGTCAGAAAGGGCCACCAAGAGAACTAAGGCCTGAGGTGACCCTCCCTGCCCTCCCTCTCATGGTCTGCCCAAGTTCACGGAATCAGCATTTCTGTCAGATGGGGCCATCTAGCCTCTGCTTGAAAACCTCCAAAGAAGGAGAGCCGACCACCCCACAAGGAAGCCTGTTCCACTGAGGAACCACTCTGTCAGGAAATTCTTCCATGCATGCTTCTCATGTGTTGTATCCCTAATTACCTTCAAGACAGACAGTAAATGTACATTCAGAAGCAGAAAAACAGCCTGGGAGGCAGCTTGGATAACCAGATGGGGAAGGAGGGAGGGGCTGGCCCACCCCAGAACCACCGATTCCCGGAGGGGTGTTGAAAAACCTGAGTCAGATTGAGGTGATGAGGGAGGAGGTCCTACAACTGATGGACAGATTAAAAACTGACAGATCACCTGCCCCAGATGGCAGACATCCCAGAGTTCTGAAGGAACTCAGATGGGAACTTGTGGCTCTCCGGTTGAGCAGTGGAACAGTCTGCCTCGGGAGGTGGTGGATGCCCCTTCGCTGGACATTTTCAAGCAGAGGCTGGACGACCATCTTTCGGGTATCTTGTAGGGCTATCTTTCGGCTGTGCTCCTGCAGAGTGCAGGGGGTTGGGCTAGATGACCTGCAAGGTCCCTTCCAACCCTAACATTCGATGATTCTAGGAAAATATGCAGTCTATCACTACAATCTGCCTCCATTCCCAAGGTAGCTAATGTAGCCCCCATCTGTCAAGGCTGGGCGAGTGGGCGTCAACATGGCAAATGACATTCCACGTGGGCAAGTGCAAACTAATGCACATTGAAGCCAAAAATCCTGACTCTCAATATACATTGATGGGGTCAGGATTGGTGGGATCTGACCAGGAGAGAGATCTTGGGAGTGGTGGCAAATAAACTCCCTGAAGATGTCAACTCCGAGTGCGACTGCAATAAAAAAAGGCCAATGCGATGCTGGGGGATTACTAGAAAGGAGACTGAAAACAAATCGGCCAGTATCATAATAAAAAGGCAAAGGTTTCCCTTGCTCAAAAGCCAGTCATATCCAACTCTAGGGGGCAGTGCTCATCTCCGTTTCTAAGCCAAAGAGCCAGCGCTGTCCGAAGAGCCAGCGCTGTCCGAAGACGTTTCCGCGGTCATGTTACCTACCCACTGGCGTGGGAGCTCACTCCGCTACCCAGCACTCGGTACTGCACTGCTGAACTACGGACCTTCCAGCCTGCAGTTCAGTGCCTTAACCACTGTGGCCTACTGCCATAGTGCCCCTGTATAAATCTATGGTGCTGCCTCATTTGGAATACTGTGTACAGTTCTGGTCAGCACATTTCTAAAAAAGATATTACAGCAGTGGAAAAATTGGGTGGAAATTTTTGTCTGTTCGCTGCTGGGGAGGGAGGGAGGACTTTCGCCTCCGGAGTCCGGGGAGTGGGCGGGGTCCAGGCACAGAGGAGCACCAATGAGAATTCAATCTGGGGCAGCGTCATCAGTCTCCGGGCAGAACCACAAGCAACTGCTCTCCTTGAAGAGGAAGAGGAGGAGGAGGAGGAAGGCGTGTGAGTGGTCAGGGGGTCAATTCAAGAGCCCCGTTTCCCTCTCCTGCCCCCTTCCTTCTCCCTAGGAAGGCCACCCCTCCTCCCTTTTGTGTTTTATCCTGACGACACTCCTGAGAGGTAGGCCAGGCCTGGAGAGAGAGCGACTTGCCCAAGGTTACCCAGAGAGCCTGCGGGGCAGAGACGGGATTTGAACCCGGCTCCCTTCAGAATGAGATGGTTAGACAGTGTCATCGATGCAACGAACATGAAATTGAGCAAACTTCAGCGGACAGCGGAAGACAGGAGGGCCTGGCGTGATCTGGTCCATGGGGTCGCGAAGAGTCGGACTCGACTGTGCGACTGAATAACAACCCTTCAGAAGGTAGTCATGGGGGGGGGGGTGTCCCATAACATCCTCATGCTCAGCACTGGCTTGGCTGCCCGGGGAGTGCCGGGGGGGCAGTTCAGGACCCATGAAGGGGGCAGCCCCGGCCTGGGAGGGGCAGGAGAGGCCGGGGAGGCGGCCGGGATCCAGGTCTCCTTCGCGTTCTCCCCCCTCAGCCTCCTTTCGCCTGGGCTCCGGTGGCCGGGAGTTCCAGGGGGAGGGTCATGGCCAGTGGCGGGGAGCCGGCCTGGTGTCGCGGTGCAGGGCAGGGGACTCTCGCCTGGAGAACCAGGTCTCGACACCCCCCCTCCACCTGAAGCCATCTGGGTGACCTGGGGCCGGTCCCCGTTCTCTCAGGACTCTCTCAGCCGCTCCTGCCTCTCAAGGGGTTGTCGTGGGGAGGGAGGGGAAGGCGATTGACCTCTGCTTTGAGACTCCTCGGGGTAGAGTAGAGCAGGGCATGCAACCCTCCTCCGCTTCACCTGCTTGCCACACAGAAGGTCCCGGGTTCGATCCCCGGCATCTCCAGCTCAGAAGGGGAGGGGGTAGGAATGGAGTCAATAAGCCAAGTGCCTGAAGGGGGGGCAGCAGGGAGGAGGAATCTGAGATCCCCTCCCCCCAGGGTCAGAAGGAGGGTCCTCCCTGCCGTTGCGAGGGGGGAGGGGCCCGTCCATCCAAGCCCCCTCGCATCCCCCCTCCCCTCCGCTTCATTTCCCCTCCTGCGCCACGGGCCAGGGACGGCCCCACCAGCACCCACAGCCTCTTGCAGCCCCCACCCCACATTCCTCCCCCCTTCCCCCAAAAAAGAGCCTCTGTCTGCTTACCAGGAGGGTTCGGGAGTCTCATCTCGGTTCCGGGGACCAGGGGTGGCCCCAGCAGCAGCACCAGCAGGATCCGGCCGCCGGGCCCCAAGGCTGCCCCCCCCCGGAAACCCCCACTGACCGTCTCTTGGGTGCGAACTTTTCTCTGTTCCCTGCAGGGGGGCGGGACCGGAGAGCCTTTCCCTCTGAAGTCCCGGGGAGTGGGCGGGGCCAGGCACGGGGGAGCACCAATGAGAATTCTCTCTCCGGCAGCCTCATCAGTCTCCGGGCAGAGCCTCCGCAGCTAGTCCCGTTTGGGAAGATGGTCTTTTTTGAACCGAGAGCCTTCAAAGAAGGCGGAGGAGGGGAGAGCCGCTCGGGGGTGCCTGTTTGGGTGGACGGACCCCTGGTTCCCCCCCCATATCAATAAATGCCACCACCCCCCATGGCTCGGCCAACAAGTGTGGAATTGCTTCGAAAGTAGAGAAACCTGGGGGGGGTCCCCCGAAGAGTGACAGCGCCTCGCCAGACTGCAGAGACCAGTGTCCCCCCCGGGAGAACAGGGGTCTCTGCCTGACCTTGCACCCCACGGAGCCCCCTGCCCTCCCCGGGCGCCACCCCCCATTCCCCAGCAGTGTCCCAGTGCCAACCTGGATGTGGCCGACGACCCATCCCCCAATCTCCCGCCGGTGGCCCGGGAGCTCCTGGCAACCCGACTTTCCTCCCTCCTACCGCCAGCCCCCTCCCCTGGGCAGCCCCCCTCTGCTGCTGTGGAGTCCCCCCCCCAAGCGCCGCTGCCTCCAAGGGGGCCGCCTCGGTGGGTCCGGTCCCTGTCTAGCCTCTTCCTTGGGGGGGGGGAGCGGAGCTGTCTCTGTCTGGACCCGGTCTCCCCTGGTCTCTGGGCCTTGCAGCCTGGAGGCCCCCCAACCTCCCCCGCAGCCTTCACCCGCCTCCTTCTGGGCCACAAGGGGTCCCTGGGGGGGAGAGCGCGGCCCTCAGGAGCCCTCAGCTGGGGGGGGAGGGAGGGGCTTGTGCCTCTATGCCGGGGGGGGATCCAGAAGACAGGCTGCAGGTGGGGAGGGGGGCGTGTCTCACGACCCACCCAGGTACAAAGCCCCGAGGGTGGGGCGGATGGAGGCTCCCTGTTGCCCTCAGCAGCACTGACCCGTCTTGGCGCCCCCCTCCTTTCCGCACGGACCCCCGTCCATTTGAGTGGTTCTACCTGTCTGACCAGGTAGACAACGCAGGTTG
The DNA here is from genome assembly GCA_029375565.1 of Gekko gecko. NCBI lineage: Eukaryota > Metazoa > Chordata > Lepidosauria > Squamata > Gekkonidae > Gekko > Gekko gecko. The sequence goes on along the minus strand of JAPDNY010000002.1, from coordinate 1,039,187 downwards.
CGGCAATACAAACATATATTCATATGATCACACAGTCTACTGTACAAACTAAGCCAAGCTAGGGCGACATAAAGTTCCACAAAAAGGCAATACAACATCTATTCTAATATTTCACAAGTTTAAATGGATCAAAGTTCCAATATTCCTGACCTGAAAGTCATTTTTCGACATTTTCCCCACCCTTTCCCCAACTTTGCGGTGCCCCTTTGGCCCCGGTGCCCTGAGCACCTGCCTAAGTCTGCTTAAGGGTGAATCGGCCAGTGCTCACGACCCACCAAAGGCCCCCGGGGGGGAGGCCTGGCCCGTTCCGCCTTGGCCCCGGGCAGGAGGGCTTCCGGGGGACGGGACGGGACGGGAGGTCCGCCGGCCGTGGGGGGGGGGGGTCGCGGAGGCCTCTGCCCGGCCCGATGATGCGGCGTTTGCTTCTCGGGCGCGTCTCCAGCGGAGAAGCTCCGGCCGGAGGGGCGGGGGAGGAAGGAGGCCCCCGCAGAGCCGCTGCCGGCCTGAGCAGGCGAGACCCCGCCGGGTGGGCGGACGGACCCCCCGTGGTGGGATCGGGCTCAGCCCCGAAGGCGACTCCAGGCGCTCGAGCTGCGTTCTTCTTGGGGCTCTTCGACCCGGCAACAGGCAGGTCAGCACCCGCCGGGCCCTTTTCTCATTGGCCGCCTCTCTCCCCCACCCCCCGCCCCCGCCCCGCGCCAGGACCGGGCTCGAACCTGCGCCTCTCTCGGCCCCGGCGCTGCCCGGCGCTCCCTTCACTCCCGTGGCCATCGCAGAGACGCCGGGCGGGCGCCGCGCGTCCAGTGCGGAGGGAGCGCCGGGCAGCAACGGGGACTCTACCCGGCAACTGATGACTAGACCCCTCTCGGAGCCGGTGATTGGCCGAATAAAGCTCGGGTTCTTCTGACTCACGGGAAGTCCCGGGAACAAGACCCTGCCCCCTCGGAGTCCCCTGGCCGCCCGCCAGCAGGGGGCGGAGGGAGGGAGGGGGCCAAGCCAATGGCTGCTGACAGCCGCCCGGGCCCTGGAAGCCGGAGGCAGAGGCCCACCGAACTCCGCAGCAGACAACCCCCCCCCCGAAGCCTCTCTTCTCCACCTTCTCCCGTGAGACCGGGGGCGGGGCTCTCGCTCAGAACGGCGAGGAAGGGGGACTCTGGCAGTGGCCGGCCGGCAGAAGGGCTGCCCAGGGAGAGGCACTCTGCACATGCTCAGAGCCGGCTGCTAGGTGGCAGGCAATCCAGGCTGCGCAGCCAGACCAGGGCCGTGGTGGGCCTCTGCCGGGCGGGGAGGAGGGCCAGGAGTCTGTCCGGCCAGAAGGCGGCTTCAGGGGCTTCCATCCCACTGGAGAGCTCTCCTGCATCAGGGAAACCTCCTCCTGGCAAGCCGAAAGGAAGCACAAGGATCGGGGCTCCAGCCTGGCTCCTTCGGGCGCTAGATTTCTGCTTGCAGGGAGGGGAGGGCTTGGATGCAGAGGCGCCGTTCCCGAAACAGCACAACCCCCACCCTTTGCACTCTGCCCCCAGGTGGGCTTGGTCACGATCCTGCCAGCGAGAGGAGACGCCGTCCAAAAACGCTTCCTCTTGGCCGGCAGGCGCCCCTCCCCGCCTTTCAGGCAGCCAACAGCAAGCGGCAGACGCGCTCAGGTTTCGCTTCCCCTCTGCCCGCCCCCCAAGCCGAGCCCAGGCAGCGTTTGGGGAAAGCAGAGAGGGAAGCCGGCCCCGATCCAAGAGGCTGCGGCGCCCCCCACCCCCTCCCCAGCGAAAGCCGCTTTGGCCTCCAGGAAGCCACTGAGCAGGAAAGGTGTGGGGGCTCTTTGGGACCCTCAGCCCCCCTCGTCTTCTGGCGGTGGGGAAAGATTGGCACCTCCCTTACAGGGTTCTTGTAAGAATTGTTTGAAGATAATGTGCAGGAGGATGCTAAATGCAGGAGGATCCGTGGTCAGGGACGCCCTCTCTCTCTTCCCCCTCCCCCCATCCCCATCTATTTGCTTTCTTTGGTCTCTCTCTCTTTCCCCCTCCCCCTCCCCCTCATTTGCTTTCTTTCCACCTTTCTTTCTCTTTCTCTCTCTCCCTCCCTCCTCCTTCCCTATCTATTTTCTTTCTTTGTTTCTCTCTCTTTCTTTCCACCTCTCTCCCTTAGGCAAACATCATTAGCAAACAAATAAATATCACTATCAAAATCTGGTTCTACCCCTTTTGTTTTTTATTTTTGGCAGTCTCATCTAATGTTAATTCAAAAGTAAAAGTAAATTTGCATATTTTTCAATAAAAGCATGTATGTAATATCTGTTCATGTCTTGCGGCTCTCAAACATCTGTCGTTTATTCCGTGTGGCTCTTACGTTAAGCAAGTTTGGCCACCCCCTGCTCTAGGGTGATCCTCTGCTGATCAGGGGGCTGGTCTAGACGGCCTCTGTGGCCCCTTCCAACTCGTTGTGTGATTCTATGACTCTTCCAGCCCCGGGGGCAAAACCAGGATCCAGAAAGCCAGTCAAAAACACCACATCCCTACACACAGGAAAGGCAGGTGGGGCCGTGGGGGGAACTGTTTTGCCCGCTGAGCTCGGGAGCCAGGTTGCTTTGCTTCTCGAGTGCCCCTCGGAAGGGAAGGCTGAGATTTGGGCACCCCCGGGAATCCGGCCTCTCCCTGCCTTTGAGCCAAGCCTTGCGGGAGGCACAGCTCCGGCCTGCAAAGGGGTTCCAGACTCTGTGCCTTGCAGAGACTAGATGCATGAGGCCTCTTCACTTCAGGCACTAAAGGAGACTCCGGGTGTGAAAGAACCGGGCAGTGAGGTTCACACACACAGAGAGAGATCAACATGGGTCACCGTCTTAGTCTGCCACAGCAGAAAAAAGGAAGCGTCCAGGAGCACCTTAAAGACTAACACAATTTGTGGCCGGGGAGGAGCTTTCGGGAGCCACTTCTCACTTCTTCAGATACAGCCAGAATGGGAGTCCATCGATCTTTATACCTTGGAAAGTGAAGTGACATTAGAAACCACAGCATTCAAAAAACAGTGGAGGAACATTCAGCCACTACTGATGGTTCTCTTACCAAGGAAGTTACAAGGGAGACTAGAAAGAAAGACTGCTGGATTGCAACTGATGATAAAGCTCAAGACAATGCATCCTCCTGGACTGAATCGAGACCTTGGTTTCCTGTCTCATTACCAACGCTGATTTCCCCACACCGACTTTTTGTTGTTGTTCAGTCGCACAGTCGAGTCTGACTCTTCGCGACCCCAAGGACCACATCGCGCCAGGCCCTCCTGTCTTCCGTCGTGCTCTGAAGTTTGCTTAATTTCATGTTCATTGCCTCGGTAACACCACTGACTACTCGATAACATGACTGACCACCCCTCTGCATATCACACCTCATCCAGTCACACCTGCTACTCTCATTCACCTGCTATTGTTTTTTGGCATCTGAAATCACTCCGCTCTCCACGATATAAGGACCGATGGACTCACATTCTCGCTTTGTATCTGAAGTGTGTGCACGTGAAAGCTTACACCTTGAATAACACTTTATTGCTCTCAAAGGTGCCACTGGACTCAAACTTGGTTTCACATTGGAAGTGGATCTCTCTCTGAAGAAGTGGGCCATGACTCACAAAAACTCCCACCCTGCCACATTTTTTCCCCTTAGTTTTTAAGGCGCTCCTGGACTCTTGCTGTGTTCTACTGATGTGCACACAGAGGCAGCCCTTGGGGCTTGCAGTGGTCGACTCTGTGAGAGAGCCACACTGTGCAACTGCCATCCTTCCTCTGCCCACCAGGGGGCAGCCCTTCTCCAGACACAGACCAGCTCCGAGGGGATTTCCTCCAAAGCTGAGGCCAGCAGAGCCTTAAACTGCCCTGGGGAAATGCGACTCTGCTCCTCGCCCTGGTGTTAAAGGTCTCCCAGATGGAGCGATCTCCTCCACCTGTGCCTTCTGCTGATGAGGAGGGCTGCATTGCTCTGAAGCTTGTGTATTTGGACAGCAACAGAAGAGACCCACAGAGAACTTGCTCACCTCACCTGTTCTCCTCAGCCTCCCAAATGAAGAAGAAGAGTCAATTTTATACCCCGCTTTGCAGCACCCGAAGGAGTCTTGGAGCAACTTATAATCACCTTCCCTTCATCTCCCCACAACGATTATATTTATTTTTTAAAAAGAAATGTTCACAAAAATATGTTCACAAGCATACTTTTAGCACAGAACCAGACTGAGCAAGGGAGTCAAAAGAAATGGGTAAAACACATTTCCTCTGTCCCTCTCTCTATTCATTCCCTAACTGATGTTAAAATATAGAACAGCCTCCATAGGTTAGGAAATTACAGATCTCTACAGGGTTTCAATTACCTTGAAGATCACTCCAGCTCTTCAGGCCACCACATGATCAATGGCCGACTTCCCCACACTTCAGTTAAGAAGTCTGATTGCTTTGATGGACCCAGTACAAAAGAGACCCTCTTTCTTGCTGCAAGGAGTTTTTATCATGTCTGCTTCTCTACCCACTGATCAGATCAGGCCAGGTCGGAGAAGCTGTTCCTGAAGTTTCCAGAAATTTTGTTCCTGGAACCTCTCTTGCATTTGATTCCTCCAAATCTCTGTTCCCTGCTTGAAAGGGGAAGGGGCGGACTGGCCCATCCAATTCTTCTCTAGCCAAACCTATTAGCATTTGTATGAAAGTGGGCTGAGGTAAGTCTGGAAAGCCATTGACTGACTCACTTCCCCACTGCCTATTCTCTGCCCAGAGAAAATAAACTTTTAAAACACCAGGTGAAGGTTTTTCTTGTATCCGTGGAGTCAGCTGCGGTGTAGTGGTTAAAGAGCAGTGGAATCTAATCTGGGAGAACTGGGTTTGATTCCCCACTCGTCCCCTACATGCAGCCAGCTGAGTGACCTAGGGTCAGTCACAAGTTCTCTCTCAGAGCTCCCTCGGCCCCACCTACCCCACAGAGTGTCCATTGTGGGGAGAGAAAGGGCAGGAGACTGTAAACCACTCTGAGACTCCTTCGGATAACAAATGGCTGGGTTATAAAACTAACTTGTCTTCTATTTCATTTACTCTGTAAGATCTGCCTTGAACCTCGGTGGAAATGACGGACTCTAAATGATGCGAATCAATTACTTAAATGAGGAGGGAGGGGTCCATGGGGGTGGAAGTGGCAGGACCCCCCCCCAAGAGAGCAACTCCTGAAAGTTTGACCTGCAGGTTGACACAAGACTGGAATGACCCAGAGACAGGGACTGGGGAGACCAGGACTCCCGGGGGCCTCATACAAATAGAAGCTTCAGTCCCCTCCTCCTTGCCAAAGATCTCTCCTCAAACAGACTTGCAGGAGTCCCCCTGGTTTCACAGGCAGTTCAGCATCCTCAGGAAGGGCTCCCCTCTTCAGGACACACTCCGGGTTCCACAGAACGGACCTCCTTCCCCACAGAGGAGGCCCCCCAAATCCTCTCCCTCTCTCTCTCCCTGTTTCCAAGGCAAAGCCCGCTTAGCTCAGAGTCACAGACGCATCTGCAAAGAAGGGTTAATTCCGTTTTTATTAGACGGTTCCTCCAACCACAGCGAAGACAGGTTAGTGAGCAAGAGGAATTCTGGAAATTACAAATTTATAAGCAGCGGTCTGGTTTCAACACCCGTTCCCAGCCGCTGCTCACGAAGGCCCCGACTGCACCTGGAGCTTCCAGCTGAGCCCAGAGAGAGAGGAGGGCAGGAACCTCAGTAGCCGCCGGGCAACAGAACCAGAAGTGGGTTTGAGCTGCAGATTCCGACTCCTCCGCTGATGCTGAGATTGTGGGGAAAGCCACAGAGAGGCTGAGCACCAAACACCTCCTTGCTGAAGGAGAAGGGCGGAGGGTGGCCACTCAGTCTCCCTGCCTGATCCTGCAAAGTTGGGAAAGGAATCTCACCCATATCTCTGTAGCTGATGATGGTTGCCAACCTCCAGGTGGTACCTGGAGACCTCCAGACGACAGAGGTCAGGTCCCCCGGAGGAGGAAACGGCCGCTTTGGGAGGGGGTCTACATGGCATCGTCCCCCACTGCGGCCCCTCCCCTTCCTCAGGTTCCACCCCGAAATACCCAGGAATCTCCCAACCAGGACTTGGCAACCTTTGGGCATACAGTCCCGGAGGAAGGGAGTACCGTTCTCCTCCGGAAGCAGTAGAATGAGTCCCCCTCCCAGAACAATAGAAGGGAAATATAGAAGAAGCCAGCGGCAGGGAAAGGGGAGAGCAGTACTGGGTGCAAAAAGTCCATCCTCCGTCCATCTTCAGCCCCTGCCAAGCGGCCCTTGGCGACAGGAAGCGCTTTTCCACAGGCAGGATCCCGGGGCGGGAAGGGTTAACTGATGAGTGCTGTCCAGGGAGAAGGAGGGAGGGGGGAGAGTCGTCATAAAGGAAAAGGTCAGTTCCCAGGGAGGGAGGCGGAGTCCGTGGAGCTCACCTGAGCCACAGAAACCCCGCCCACAACTCCGGGATAACCATCCTGTCCCACCCCCACCCCACCCCTCCAAGGCCGCTGCAGGGAATGTCTGAGGTGGGGGCAGATTCAACCTGCAGAAAAGGTTCTCGGACTCTCGAGCCCTCTCAGTGTCAGGTGGCCCGACACTGAGCCGCTTTGGGCAAATCCTGAGAGAGAGGCCTGATGGAGACAGACACGTCCAAACTACTGTCCCTCCTGCCCGGGGGGGGGGTTCCTGACTTCCTCATCTGCCCGGAGCCTCAGTGGGCAAAGGTTGGCTGTGAAGAACCAGAGAGACCCCTTACCTGTGGTCGGAGGCAGGGGAGTTCCTGCTGCAGAGAGAGAGAGAGAGAGAGAGAGAGAGAGAAGAAGAAGAGAGAGAGAGAGAGAGAGAGAGAGAGAGAGAGAGAGAGAGAAAGAGTAGAGAGAGAAAGAGAAGCATCTTAATTTATTCATTCATTCACCTATCCCTTACCCTGCCTTCCCTCCAGGCTCAACAGTGGCTGACATAAGATGCATGAAAAGTGTCACCATATAAGAATCCACCGTATCAAGGCCGAGGCCTTTCCATGAGGAGAACCTTCAGAAGAGGGCCCTGCTGGATCAGACCCAGTGAGGGGTCCACCTAGTCCAGCAGCCTGTGCCCTCTGGAGGGCCAGCAACACGGGCAGAGAGGCCGAGGCCTTCCCCTGAGAAGAACATGAGAAGAGCCCTGCTGGGTCAGACCAGTAAGGGTCCATCTAGTCCCAGCCTTCCCGTCTCACACACTGGCCAACCAGTTCCTCCGGAGGGCCAACAACTGGGCAGAGAGGCCGAGGCCTTCCCCTGAGAAGAACATGGGAAGAGCCCTGCTGGGTCAGACCAGTAAGGGTTCATCTAGTCCAGCATCCCACCTCACATAGGGGACAACCAGTTCCTCTGGAGGGCCAACAACAGGGCAGAGAGGCCGAGGCCTTCCCCTGGAGAAGAACCTCAGAAGGGCCCTGCTGCATCAGACCAGGGAGGGTCCCTCTACTCCAGCCTCCTGTCTCACACAGGGGCCAGCCAGTTCCTCTGGAGGGCGAACAAGTGGGCAGAGAGGCCAAGGCCTTCATAAGAACAGCAGAAGAGCCCTGCTGGGTCAGACCAGGGAGGGTCCATCTAGTCCAGCATCCTGCCTCACACAGTGGCCAACCAGGGGCCTCTGAGGGCCACCAGAGTGAGGAGAGAGACCCTCACCCTGACTGTCAGCCCTGGAATTCAGACGTTTGCTGCCTCTAGATGTGGAGGCTCCCTTCAGTCACTGTGGCTGGTAGTTACTGATGGGCCAAACCTCCATGAACCCATCTCTCACCCTCTTTAAAGAGGCCACCTGGGCTCACAGACACCACTACGTCCCCTGGCAGAGAATTCTGCAATTTCACTCCTCATTCAGTCGAGAAGGATTCCCTTGGGTCTGCCCTGGGCCTGTTTCCCAACCACTTCACTGGGTTCCCCTGAATTCTGACATTGTGGAAGAAAGAGAGAACCCTCTCCCGATCCACGTTTCCTCCCCAGGCATCATATTAGAAACCTCTCTCATGTGTGTCCCCCCCACTCGTCTCTTTTTGCAGAATAAAAGTCCCAGAGACTCTTCGGCCGTTCCTTCCGGGGAAGGGGCTCCAACCCCCCTCATCCTTTCGGTCGCCCTCCTCTGCACTGTTTCTGGAAATCTGAGTCCGGCCTAAACTGCTGAAGAAATTAAAATATTTGACTGTATCCCTAGACCGTTGGGGGGGTCACCCCTTTGGCCTAGAAATGGCGGCCCCCCAAAACCGGCTGTGACAAGAGCCCCCCCATAACATTTTGAGGCCGGCCCCCCATTTCTCCCTCTCAAGTCGGTCCCATGATGGGCAGATTGTAGAGCAGAAGGAGGAGTTTGCAGCCCACCCCCCACCCTCCCATCCAACCCCCCACCCCTCACCTTTCCTGTTCTTCAGGTAGAGGGAGAGTCCCACGGCCACGAAGACCAGCCCCAGAACGGCCCCCACGGCCCCCGTCCACACTTTGCTCTTGGCGGAGTCCGACGTCTGTGGCTCTGTGGGGAGAGAAGGAGCCTCCCGTGAGAAGGCGGATCAGGGCCAGGCTTGGCCTTCGGGCCCACGGATTTTGAAGGCAGAATCGGGTTCTTTTAAAAAGGGGGAAGGGGAAAAGTGAGAGGGAATTAAACCAACCCTGTGTGGGGCAGCTGCCACCAAAATAACGTGACTTGGATGTGCACAGCCCCGCCCCACCTTCTAAGAACACTGGGCAGGCAATGGGAAAGGTCACAAGGGCTTCATCCCACACTAGAGAGGGGCCTAGAGAACAAGAGAACATCAGAGAAGCCAATGTTGGATCAGGCCACTGGCCCATCCAAGTCCAACACTCTCTGTCTCACACAATGGACAAAACACCAGGTGCCATCAGGAGGTCCACCAGCAGGGCCAGGACATCCAGAAGCCCCCCCCCTGGTGCCCCCTCCCCAAGGACCAAGAATACAGAGCATCACTTGCCCCAGACAGAGTGTTCCCTCTAGCCCTTGTGGCAAACAGCCACTGATGGACCTCTGCCCCAGATGTTCATCTAGTCCCCTCTTGAAGCTGTCCATGCTTGTAGCTGCCACCACCTCCCGCGGCAGTGAATTCCAGGTGTTCATGACTCTTTGGTGAAGAGGACTTCCTTGCTGTGCCCTAAGCCTGCTGCTCATTAATTTCACTGAATGCCCACAATTTCTTGTAGTGTGAGAAAGGGATAAAAGCACTTCTTTCTCTACCTTCTCTGTCCCAGGCATCATTTTGTAAACCTCTGTCATGTCACCCCTCAATCATCAGTCATATCTCCAAGCTGAAGAACCCCTTTAGCCTTTCTTCAAAGAGGAAGACTGTCTCTCACCCCACTGCACGGTGATGGGTTCCTTCCGGCTGCGGTGCTCCACCTGGCAGGCGTAGATGTCTCCCCGCTGGGGCACCGTCTCCAGCATCACCTGGTACTGGAAGGTCCAGTCCGCGTTCTGGAGCTCGTCCGCGTAGCCCACCCCTTCCGTCTGCTCCTGCCCGTTCTTCAGCCACTTGATCTTCACCTCCTGGGGATAATACCCGGCCGCGGTGCAGATCAGGAGGGTGTGGTGGGCCAGGGGGTCCCCCTTGGTGGGGGAGATCATCACCGTGGGCTCAACTGGAAGTGCAGGGAAAGAGAGGGGGGGAATTTCAGACATGGAGAGAAACAGAGAATCACAGAGAGATGGAGAAGAGGACGACTTTCCCATGTCTGCAGCTGACATATTTCTAAAGGCACACTCTCTTGGCCTCTCCCACCCACCCGGACAGGCAAGGATCCACAAATTCACCTCCTGGTCCCTGCACAAACAGACACCCAGAAAAGGCACCTCTTTTAGCTTCCTACACTTCCTTCACGCTTCCCCAAACTCTAGGAGTTGCTTTGCAGGGTCAGACCCACACCCAGCCAGTCCTGCCTCCTCTTTGTGATGACAATCCACCTGAAGATTCCTCCAGAAGTATCTGCTGGGTCTCTTCAGACTCTAGAAGCACTTTTTGACAGGGGAGGCCTGGCAGTTGCTGCCCCTACTGGAGACGCTTCTGGGAATACCCTGGGAAATTCAAGGGGATCCTTAAATCCTCCTTCGGCTCCTGCTTGAAGGTCACCCTCTGGCCTGTGGGAAGCTCACAAGAATGAGGCGTCCTCCCCTGGATCCTCCCAGCATCTGGTGCTCACAGCAGACTGACACTTGGAGTCCCGCATACCCTCCTGTACTTGCCCCAAGCTGAACTCAGCAGACCCAACTTTGGATGCGAAAGTACCATAGCCTCCGTGACCAAAGTACCGTAGCCTCCGTTTAGTCACTTTCGCTTCCAGGGAGACTTCAGGCTGGATTCCAACTCACTTGATTTGATCTAAAACTCAGCCTTAAAAGACCCCAGCCAGAGAATTAAAAAAATAAATAAATCATCCATCTGCTTAAAAGAACTTCAACCATTTCTAAACATGCCCCATAGAATGATTTTAGAAGATCAACCCCCTTACTTGAAAGCCTGGGCAGGCAGGGACCTGGTGGGTGGCATCCCACGCGATGATGGAGGAGAATCCACAGGGAGGGAGGGGCCCACCCCCTGGGCTCTCGGTCGCCTTGGTCTTGGGGGGGGGCAGAAGGAGGCACCCCTTACTGGACACTGAGACTGACCTTAGGTTTGGGATCTCAATTTCTGCACCATGATGGGGCCATGAAGTGATAGGGCTGGATTTCCACTTGTTCAGTCCGTGTGCCTAGCAACGTTCCCTCTAAGCTGAGTGAGTGTGAGCTAGCTTACAGGTTTTTAGCCTCTGGCTCACACATTTTGGTCTTAGCACAGGAAGGATGGCTCCAGAACAAACTAATTTATGCAGTAGCCAAATCACTCACTCACAACTTTAGTGTCCATCGCTCACACAGTAGAATTTTTGCTCACCAGACTCCTCAGCTTAGAGGGAGCATGGGTGCCTAGCAACAGGTGAGCCCCTGGGGGAAACCCCTGAAAAATCCAGGAAAAGGTGTGTGTGTGGGGGGAGCTTGGTCTTTTTTCAATTTTTCTGATGGAAAGTTTGGCCGAAAGTTTGGGCAACCCTGAAAAGAAACTCCATCAAGGTATTTTCTCTTTTGGAACTGGTGAGATGACTCCTAAGGTTATGAAGAACGGTCTTTGAGCGCAAATAAACATTCATTCAAAATCAATCTGAAGGCCAGGTTTTTCGCACTCAAAACATCTAGCGTGGAAAAGCTTGAGAATGTTTCCAGTGGGAAAACTGGGAAGTTTTGAGGAGGACTTGGGGAGGGGATGGGGAGCCCACAGGAAACGCTGCCTCTTTTTGAATGACCAGAGCCTGGTCTGACGGAGCGTTTCTCCTCTTCTGATTGTACAGCCAGAAACAGCCAGGTTCAAACATGTCAGCAGTTTTACCTGTTCTGACTCTATGACAGAGTTTCTTTCCTACAGTTTTTCCCCATCTTCACATTTTGTTTTAAACTTGTTGGAATGGAGACACTCAGCAGGTCCAGGTGGGCGGCAGGTGACCACTGCTTCTCAAGTTATTGGATATATTTGTGAATTTTTAAAATAGGAAATGAGGACGGTGACATTGTGAAGTTCCAGGGGGATCTGCGCATGTGTCAACTCGATTAAGACGCTCCCAAAGCTGCCTCCCGGAGAAGTTTACTATTAAGCCGCCAAAAGAAAGATAAACTCTGATAAACACCCTGAAACATCTATGAAGGTGGAGGAGAACCAGAAAGGATTGGCTCCGAGCAAATTTCCGAGGTGAGAGACATCTGTTACCTTTGTACTCCCTAGAAGTGAGCCTGGTGAAATACAGAGAAGGGAGAGGCGTTGATAATGGCGACCAAAAAAGAACTGAAGGGTTTAACTCAACTCATTACCACCTTCGAACAGAATGTTAAGGGTGATATTAAAGCTCTTAAGAAAGACTTCAGACAGATGGCCTCAGAAATTAAGAGCATAAAAATTACGGCTGATAAGGCAGTTCAAAAGGCCGAAGCTAATGAGGCTAAAATTAAGGAACTGACTAACAGATTAGCTTCTGCAAACGACCGTCAAAGGAGAAGAAACATTCGCCTATCAGGCATTCCTGAAGATATCGCACAGAAAGACCTTGAAGGAAAACTTGTTGAGTGGTTTCAACATTGTGGAGTTAAAATTGAGCCAGAGGAAATCGAGAGAGCACATAGAGCCCTGCGACCAAGGCCAGGGCTGGGAGCAAAGCCAAGAGACGTTATTATGGCATTTGCAAGAGAGAAAATAAGGGATAATATTTATAAAACCCTAAAAGCACAGAAGGACTTGCAATTCAATGGATCTAAAGGGATCATAAGGCAGGACCTTTCTCCAGAGACGTTGCAGCAAAGAGCAATATTAAAATCTTACACTCAGAGGCTTTTTGATAATGGAATACTGTTCACATGGGGATACCCAGCGGTAATTTTGGTGTTCAGAGAAGGTAAACTGCTGCGTGCAAAAAAACCAGAAGAGGCAAGAAGAATGCTGGCGAGACTGGGAGTCAGTACGGCATCATTAGACCCAGAAAACTTGGAGGACCAAGAACGTGAGCTGCAGGAAAGCCTCAATAATACTCCAACCAGCAGTGAAGAAGAAGGAGAGTCGAGCCAGGCACTGCAAGGCAAGGCAAAGCGACTGAGAAAAGACACTAGTGGCTCTTAGGTTACATCTGGCATTGTATAATAAGGAGTTGTGTAGAGGTATAGAACTGGATTCAGTTTATGTTTGATGTTATTTAAATGAATATATTAGGAATTAAGGCAGGTGGCTTATATTGGAACATTGAAATAAAAATAACCTTGGCATTAAGGGAGGAAGAGATGGGAACGCGCTCCTCAACCAAGTGACGAAGAGGTCAGGTGGCATATGCCAATTGTATTCCCATCAAGGGAAGCTCTTCGGGAAGAGGGGAAGGGGATGGGGGTGACCACCAGAGTAAAAAAGGATGGAAATGAGCACACATACATGAAATTTTCAAATGAAAAGGGTCGAGTCAATAAATTTACTTTCTTTGAACATAAATGGTTTGGCTTCAGAGTTAAAGAGGTACAGATTAAAAAAGATGATTAACAAACAGGGGATAAATATAGTATGCCTCCAGGAAACCCATAAAGGCAAAAAAGATAAAAAGCCTTTGCTAAATTCACCATCATGGGAAGTAAAGGGGGAAGCAAGAGGAACTAAGAAGGCAAAGAGGAGTAGCGATCCTGACACGTTCTGGTTTAAAAATGGAAATATTAGATCAGATATCTGACTCAGAAGGAAGGTATGTTGTTATGAAATTTAAGTTGAACAACAAGATATTTACAATAGCTTCTATATATGCACCAAACACAGGGCAACTAAGATTCTTAAATAAGCTATTTCAAAGGTTACAGAATTTTTATGAGGGAGAGTTGATTGTGGCAGGAGATGTTAATTATGATCTTAAGAAAAGTAAAACTTTAAAGCTTAAAAAGTGGAAATTGAAGGATGTATTTACTTATGGGGGGGAAACCCCACAACCTACATACTTTTCGAATAGATTTAAGACCTTTTCATACATAGATTACATTCTAATAAAGGAAACAAGCGAGATGGAGGTGGTGAAAACAGAAACTGAGCCTATATGGATTTCGGACCATGCCCCTCTGATAGCACAATTTAAATTAAGTGAAGAACAGAAAGAAAATATCTGGACATTTAAGGCTAATATGCCATTAACAGAAAACGATCGGATGGACTTAAGAAAAGATATAGAAATGTACTTTAGAGAGAATAGGGATTCAGCTACGAAAGAAGTGGTCTGGGACGCGGCTAAAGCAGTTATAAGGGGAGCCTATATAGCTAAAGAAATTAGAATTAATAGGGAAAACAATAAAGAAAGAAATAGGAAAGTAACTGAAATTAGACAAAAACAAAAGGAACTTCAGGAAAACTATAGTAGCAAGACTCAAGAAATTTTTAAAAAACTAAAAAAAGAGTTAGAGAATTTAGATTCCCTATCTTTATGGAAAAAAGAAACACTAGTGAAAAATGAATATCAAAGAATTAATATAAATACAATGAACAGAATGGCCAATTATCTAAAGGCAAGAAAGGAAAAGCAAACAGTAGGATGTATTAAGGGAGATGGGGGGAAAGTTTTTTAAAAATAATTACATAAGAGAGGAATTTGCTAAATTTTATCAACAACTATTTAAATCTGGGGAAAATCGAAAATTTGATGAACAATTGGATAAGAAACTAACGAAAGAACAAAGCGAAGACTTAAATAAAGAAATTACAAGGCAGGAAATAGCAGAAGTAATAAAGGGCTTAAAAAATAGGAAATCACCTGGGCTGGACAGATTTACGGCGGAATACTATAAGGAAATGGCGGACCTGCTGATTCCAGAAATGCAAAGTGTATTTAATTATATATTAAAAGGGGGTAAAATGCCAGATTCATGGAAGAAAGCGGAAATAATGCCAATACTAAAACCCCAGAGAGATCCTTTAGATGTAAATTCGTATAGACCAATTAGTTTAATGAACCAAGATTATAAAATCTTCGGAAAAGTGTTAGCCAATAGACTGGAAAATGTTCTGCCAAAATTAGTCAAGGAGGATCAATATGGCTTCGTTAAAAATAGATCTATAGCCCATCCTCTAAGAAATATATTAAATGCCCTGTCTTGCAAAAATAAGAAAAATTTAACTTTATTAAAATTAGACGTATACAAGGCATTTGATACCTTAAATCATAATTATCTAATGCAGGTTTTGGAAAAATTTGAATTTAGTGGACCATACTTAAGTGCAATAAGGGAAATCTATAGGGGCGGTAAAGCAGTTATCAGGATAAATGGAGGGCATACCAGAGAAATTTTAATTCAGAGAGGAGTAAAGCAAGGCTGCCCACTATCCCCCATGCTATTTGCACTAGCAATGGAACCTTTAGCAGATAGGATTCGAAATAGTGGCAGAATTCAGGGATTTCAAATAGCTAAGGAAGAACTTAAACTATTTTACTGATACTAACTAACCCATTGCAGGCAATAAGAGAATTGCTAGTTATTCTAGAGGATTTCAAACTAATTTCGGGGCTTGGCGTTAATATTAAGAAATCCGAAATAATGTATCTTAATGTAGATAAGGATACTAAAAGAGAGATATTAGCCTTAATGGGGATGAAATCAGACGTTAGTAAAATTAAGTATTTGGGAGTATACCTTGACAAACATATAGAGAGGTTACAAAAAATCAATTATAGTAAGACTTGGTCAAAGATAATAAAGAAAATGAAGGAATGGAAGAATAAACATCTGAGCATTTTGGGGGAAATTAGAGCAGCAAAAATGTTTCTAATACCAAAGATGCTATACTTATTCCAGGTATTTCCAATAGAAATTGATCAGAAAGTTATAGGGAAATGGGATGAAAGTATTTAAAAGCTGGGTGTTTGGTAGAAAAAAGCAAGAATATCAAAAAAATTCGTATATATGCCCCAAGATGATTTAGGATGGGGGCTACCATACTTACAAGCTTATTATGACACATTCCAGTTGAAGGCACTAATGGAGTTAGAATGGAGGACGGAGGATAAATGGGTAAGATTTGAATCAGCAATCAATAAGGGGGTAGGCAGCAATGGAATCTACACTAGAGATTTGCAAAAGGAGATAGGAAAAGCAACAGGCCCAAGGAAAACAGCTTTGACGGTTTGGAAGAGGTGGAGGTCGACTTTGCTGCCTCAGACTTCAAAGTGGACCCCACTTAAATATATTTGGGAGAAGGAGATGAATCCAAAATTTTGGGAAGCTCTTAAGGAGGAAGGCGTAATTAGAGTCAAGGATATGTACAACTCACAAGGGAATCTCCTACCACTTCAGGAGCTGAGCCAAAAAATGGGAAAAAGTTATTGGCTAAACTTAAGGGGACTCTCCCATTTAATTAAACAAGATAAGTATATAGAAGCCATAAAAAGGGAAGACAACAACTTAGAAAATGTATTATATGTGGATGAAATAAGGAAAGGATTGGCAGGAAAAATTTACCTTGAATTGGTGAAAGATAAGGAGTTTATACTAAGAACCTTAAAAAACAAGAAAGAAAAACAAATAACTTCTGACGATGTCAATAAATTAATGGTGAATCTGAAGAAAATCAAATTAGAAAAGTACAGAGAGCTTGAAAAGAAGATAATTTTGAAGTGGTATAGAACCCCTGCCCAACTGGCATATATGATTAAAGGTATGAAACCTAACTGCTGGCACTGCAATGCGAAAGAAGGGTGGTACTCTCACCTATGGTGGGAAGCCCAAAGGTTATAGATTTTGGGGAAAAGGTACAGGGGAAGATAGTAGGGCTATGTAAGGTGGATCTTAAAATAGATGTAGATTTATTATTTATGGGCGTACTGGGAAACAATAACATCGAGAGACAAAATCAGGACATTTTCAAAGCAATGTTATTAGCTGCGCATGCTGTGATTGCATATGGTTGGAAGGAGAACTTAAATTGGTCTTTAGATAGATGGAACGAGTATCTATATGAATATATTCAGTCGGCTATATTGGAATGTACGAAACAAGATAAGGCATGGGATGGAAAGATGAAGGAGATAAAAAAGAAATGGTCTGTATACTTTCAATGGGTAAATAACGGAGAAGCCAATCTTGCTATACTCGAAAAAATGTGCTCATGGTTAAACATTTTAATTTGTAGGTATATGATGGTCACCTTGTGGGGGGTGGGACAATAAAGGGGGAAAATGTATCATAAGAGAACTGGGATTGTATTGTAATGTAATAATAATTTATGATGCAAATAAAAAAGTTTTTTAAAAAATTGTGAAATTCCACAGACATGCCAAATGCCACAGTTCTGTATGTTAAGGGCCAGTTTGGTGTTGTGGTTAAGTAAGGTAAAGTAAAGGTTCCCTTGCTTGAAAGCCAGTCGAATCTGACTCTAGGGTTGCGGTGCTCATCTCCGTTTCAAAGCCGAAGAGCCAGCGCTGTCCGAAGACGTTTCTGTGGTCATGTGGCCAGCATGACTAAACACCAAGGCGCACGGAACGCTGTTACCTTCCCACCGAAGTGGTACCTATTGATCTACTTGCAAAATTTCTTGCTTTCGAACTGCTAGGTTGGCAGGAGCTGGAACTAGAGACGGGAGCTCACTCCGTCATGTGGCACCCGGGTTTGATTTCCCCACACTCCTCCACTTGCACCTGCTGATGGGACCTTGGGTCAGTCACAAGCTCTGGCACAGCTGTCCTTGACAAAGAGCCGTTCCTGTCCGAGCTCTCACAGCCCCACCTACCCCACAGGGTGTCTGTTGTGGGGAGCGGAAGGGAAAGGCGTTTGTGAGCCGCTCTGAGACTCTGAATTAAGGGCAGGGCATAGATCCAATCTCCTCCTCGAGTCAGTGATCAGCCATGCTTTTTATGCTGTCAACGGGTCAAAGAGGTTGCCTAGATTCCAATCCCTCCCCCTGAAATGTCCTCTCTTTTCTCCCGGGAAGGGGGGTGGGACGGGGAAATCTCTTTCCTTCCCAGGCCCGCAGAATGTCTTAGTCCCCCCTCCTCCCCATGAGCTGGGGTGGGATGCGCGACCTTACAGGGGGTTTTGGGGGTGTCCAGGAGAAGTCCTGAGGATGCTCGGGGGGGGCGGGGCTGTGGCCTGGAGGGCTGGAAGAGTGGCGGGGGGGGCACAGCGGGGGAGCCTCCCCCTCTCCTCCCTCTTCTTCCAGGAAGGTTTCAACCCCCACACCTCCCAGCCTCGGGTGGAAGGAGGGGGAGCTGCCCGAGAGACTCCCCCCCCCCGCCCCGTCCAGCTCTTCCTCCCCCCCCACCCGCGGGGCTTCCCGCTGCCCGGCCTCCCTCCTCCCCCTCCTCCTCCCGGCCTCTCCTTTCCCCCGCTGGCCGGGAGCCCCGCAAGGGGGGGGGGCGCAGATGGAGGGAAGGGGCTGCCCCCTCGCCCTCCCCCTCCCGCCGGTGCCCGCAGCCCCGCCCCCGGCCCCGCCCCTTCCCATCCCGTCCGCCCCGCCCACCTGTCCGGGTGGTGAAGAAGTGCTCGAAGACGCCGTAGTTGTGGCGGCAGACGGAGTCCACCGCGGCCCGCAGGTAGTCCATGTACTCCTTCTGGCCGTTCCAGTATCGGGCGTCGGGCTGGCCCAGCTCGGTGAGGGCCTCGTAGCTCCCGCGGCGGCTGTCGAAGCGCGCGATCTCCTGCCGGTCGTAGATGAACCTGTGCAGGAGCCGGACCTCCCCGGCCGTCCCGTCGGCGTAGTGGCACTCCCACTTGCTCTGGTGCAGGAAGTGGGCGGCTGCGGGGGGGGGGGAGACACGGGGGGGTGAGGCAGGCAGGGCGCAGTCGCAGGAGCGGCGCCCCACCCCCTCCCCTCTCCCCCCCACCCTCCGAGGGCGAGCTCCGCTCCCCCCCCCGCCGCCGGCGGTCAGAAAGCCGAGCCGGGGAGGGGGGGGAGTCTCAGGCGGTTCTCCGGAGCGCCCCGGGGACGGAGCCTCGAGCTTTTCGTGGTGGTCTTTCCCAACCCGGGACGGGCTCCCCGCCAATGCAGTCTCGCCACAGCCTGGATCTGTTGCGTATTGAAAGGTGACTCAAGCCTATTCTTTCCTGTGTTAAGCTTGATTCTGGAATGTGGATTCAAAGCTGTCGCATTCGTATTGGTCGGTTTCTGCGAAACCAGTGCAAATAGCCAATCACTGTGTGATAATGTTGCAAAGCGGGAACAGTTGTGATTGGACCTTAACTCTGCACTGCCATTGGTCCGTTAACTATTTCTGGGTGTGGCTTTGACAGCCGGGAGAGTTTAAAACAGAGCTGTGCTCCACTGTCTGTTGTTGTGTGTTCCTGAGTTGGAGTTTGCTGTTGAATAAAGCTGAAATCACTTGTTGAGCTTACTTCGTTGTTGAGTCTCATACTTAACAGGATCTGCCCGGTTTTCGCATGGGGGGGAACCCCCATTTCACCCTCAGACCCCCCCCCCTCCTGTCCCTGGGCACCTCCGGCAGCAGCAGCCAGGCAGCACCAGGGCCGGCTCCAGGTATTTCTGCACCGTAGGCGGGCGCAGATCCCAACCTCCCGGTTGGCCCTGGAGACCCAGCCATGCCGCCCCCCTCCTCTCCCCCCCAGGGAGGAGGGGGAGGGCAGGCAAGCTGTGCCCCGGCTGGCCGCCGCCAGACGCTTCCTCCTCCTCCTCCCCCCCAGGGAGGAGGGGAGGGCAACTTGCGCCCTAGCCGGGGGCTTTTTTGCAGCAGGGCGCCTGGTTAGGGCGGTGGCGGGGGCTTTTCGGGGGGAGCGGGGCGCCATTTGGCGCCCCTGAGGCCAGCGCGCCCTAGGCAAGCGCCTAGTTCGCCCAATGGGCGATCCGGCCATGGGCACCCACCCCGACAGCACAGTCATAGTCGCCCCCACATCTCGCCTTCGTGGCCACCGGTGGTGCCACTTGGAGGCTAGGGAACAGAGAGTGTCCCCCCCCGCCATGCCTGGTGGGACTGTCCCTGGACACTGAAAGTAGGGGAGGAGTTTATGGACAACGGAGTCCCGGTCAGGATCCAGAGACTCAAAGACGACACCGGTTTTCAAAGGCCATTTTTGTGCCAGGCCAGGCCCAAAAAGGCAGGGCCGGATCACCCATTGGGTGAACTAGGCGCTTGCCTAGGGCGCCCCCGGCTTCAGGGGTGCCAAATGGCGCCCCACTCCCCCCCCCAAAGCACCCCCCCGCCACCCTAACCGGGTGCCCGCTGTCACCGCTGCTGCTAGACCCCAGCCCCCTTCCCGGCTTTCCTGGGGGCCACGCAGCTGGGAGGGAGGGGGCTGCTGCTAGACCCCCCCCGCCCCCTAACCGCTTTCCCAGGGACCCTGCAGCCGCGGAGCCCCCGGGAAAGCTGGCTCTGGCAGGGAGGGGGCTGTGGCGGCGGCTAGACCCCCCCCTGCCCCCTTCCCACTTTCCCAGGGACCCCACAGCCGCGGAGCCCCCGGGAAAGCCAGCTCTGGGAGGGAGGAGGCGGTGGCGGCGGCTAGACCCTCCTGCCCCCTTCCCGCTTTCCCGGGGACCCCGCAGCTGCGGAGGCCCCGGGAAAGCCGGCTCTGGGAGGGAGGGGGAGGCAGCGGCTAGACCCCCCCTTCCCGCTTTCCTGGGGACCCCGCAGCTGCGGAGCCCCCGGGAAAGCCAGCGCTCCGCCCCCGGCCTCCAGGTCCCACCGGGAGGTTGGCATCCCCAGTGGGGGTGCCCCAGGCTGTCCTGCCTAGGGCGCCCAGACACCTGGAGCCGGCCCTGCCAAAAAGGACCAGAGCTCTCCACTTTGCCAGGTCCCTTCCATGGACATTAATGTGAGATCCAAATGGATTTCAAGATTAGTCCCCGAAATTGGAGAATGGATAAAGAAATTACTTTTTATGGTTGAAATGGACAAAATGACAAGGAAGCTTAAGAACTCGGAGGCAGAAGAATTTTTTGCAAAGTGGGAAGATTTTAAAGACTATTTAGAGAAATACTGGGATGTAAAGGACAATTTGCTTTGCTTTGATAACTACTGAAAATTAAGGAAAGTAGAAAAGGGAGATAAATATATAAGAATAAAGGTTGGAAGATACGTTACCTGTAGAAATGATCAATGAGAAAAGGAGGGAGGAAGAAGATATAAGTTTGGGGCTGGAGGTTGGAGCACTGTGGGAAGCCATAAAGGGGGGGTGAAAGGAGGAAAGGAGGTATAATAATTTAGGTTTTGATGTATGTTTGAACTTTTATTATATCCTAATAGATTGGTTCTTAAAAAAAAAAAAGATTAGTCCACGTGAAAATCATGAGGATCCTTGAATTCTCACACAGTTTTCACCTTCTTGGGGAACCAGGAAATGCTGGGCCTGTCCTTTCTGTGGGATCACTCCACGGACACAGAGGAGGCGTGTGATCTAGTCACAAGGTGTTTTGCTGGCTCTCTGTGTATTACTCTGGGCTCCTCTTTGATCGCAACAAATAAAGTTCCGTGTTTGGTTGCGTACCAACTAACCATCAGAAGGATCCATAAGAATCCAACGCAGAATTAGCACCACTGCACTGCCACAAACCCCCGAAACTCTGTTTTTGTGGTGCATTCCATGCTCATGGACGTGATGTGTGCTTGGGTGGTGAGTTTGCAGTGACCCAATGTAAAAAATCCCGAGGATCTGTGAGGATCCGTGGTGCACAACTAGGTTTCCATGCTCTCTCACGGCTCCGGGAAGCTATGAAGGCATGATTGTGTCGGTACAATCTGCAGCCGTGGACAGGATGTCTGACTGGACACGGAATTTGAGGTCACCAAACCAACCAGCCCAGTGGCTTCCTGAGGATCCATGCTTTGGAACCACATCTCTGCAGTGTGGTGGTGCCCCAAAGTGGTGGATGTGTGATTTCTGTGGTGCTGCCTATAGACTAAGACATACCACAGGACGATGGTTTCATTTCATTTTGATGTCAGAAGCATATGGGTTCCTGAGGACCCCTGTTTTTGTGCCTCTGCACCGCCATCTAGTGTTGGATCCATTGTTTTACATGTTTCAGTCTGTGGTCCAGCTTTTCCTTTCCCCCTTCCAGAATCATCCTTCATCCCAAGCCCAGAAGACCCGATATGTGTGCCGACCTCCCTGTCCAAAAGGAGGGGTCTTTCCAACCATCAATGGACCCCACAGGGCTGCCCCAGGAGTCTACGTACCAGGCAACTTGAAGTTTACAAAAAGATGGAAGCCAGGACTGGCGGGCCAGAAAATCATACCTAGGACGTGACCCTGGGAAAGCACACGAGGCCTTGCCCTGACAGCTGCGACTCCCCCCCCCCGCCAAAACCTGCATACGCCAGAAAATGCATTTGAGCCTCCCTGTGCAGGCAAGGCAGGATATAAATCAAAGTAAATACATACATACATACATAAATGGACTGGACTAGCCCCAGAGTTTCCCATCCTTCCTCCTTCATAATAGAACTGGTATATTCCCTCCCCACCGCAAACCAGGTGGTTCACCAAGCATTATTGTTCTCATTTTGATTAGATTAAATTAGCAGCCTTTCAGGTCCCCAGATCACTGGAGGAGCCAGCAGACACCCGGACCCAAAACCTGCTTTGCATGTAGAAGAAATCTCTGGCCTCTTTAGTCCGATCCTGAGAACGTTACCAAAGTTACATTGTTTTTCCCCTGATGGATCCCAACACACCTGGGATTAATCCCATCGATGCTTTCTCCGAGGGACCCTGCACATTGGCAAGCCCTCTGGGCACATTGTGGGTATGACTAGCCCCGCACTGTGCCATTCGGTATTCATGCTATCTCAGGCACCCAGAAACACACCCACCCTTTAATGTTCTGGGTCCTTTCCCGCAGCAGAGTGCTTGCCCTCTCTCCTTCTTCACAGACGTCTTCAGAAAAAGTAGCTATTGCCACCCCCTGCTACCATCCCGCTCCTCACTTTATTTCCATAGATAGAATCATAGAGTCGGAGGGGACCTCCAGGGTCATCTAGTCCAACCCCCTGCACAAGGCTGGAAATTTACAAACACCGCCCCCCTCCACACCCCCGCAGTGACCGCTGTTCCACGCCCAGAAGATGACCAAAAGCCTCCAGGAACTCTGGCCAAACTGGCCTGGAGAGAAATGGCTTCCTGACCCCAAAGTGGCAATCAGCATTTCCTTGGGCGTGTCAGAAAGGGCCACCAAGAGAACTAAGCCCTGAGGCGACCCTTCCTGCCCTCCGGTTGAGCAGTGGAACAGCCTGCCTCGGGAGGCGATGGATGCCCCTTTGCTGGACGTTTTCAAGTGGAGGCTGGACGGCCATCTTTCAGTTATGTTGTAGGGCTATCTTTCGGCTACGCTCCTGCAGAGTGCAGGGGGTTGGACTAGATGATCTTCAAGGTCCCTTTCAACTCTAACATTCTATGATTCTATGAAAATATTCAGTCTATCACTACAATCTGCCTCCATTCCCAAGGTAGCTAATGTAGCCCCCATCTGTCAAGGCTGGGCGAGTGGGCGTCAACATGGCAAATGACATTCAACGTGGGCAAGTGCAAAGTAATGCACATTGAAGCCAAAAATCCTGACTCTTAATATACATTGATGGGGTCAGGACTGGCGGGATCTGACCAGGAGAGAGAGATCTTGGGAGTGGTGGCAGATAAACTCCCTGAAGACGTCAACTCAGAGTGCGACTGCAATAAAAAAAGGCCAATGCGATGCTGGGGAATTACTAGAAAGGAGACTGAAAACAAATCGGCCAGTATCATAATAAAAAGGCAAAGGTTTCTCTTGCTCAAAAGCCAGTCTAATCCAACCCTAGGGGGCAGTGCTCATCTCTGTTTCCAAGCCGAAGAGCCAGCGCTGTCCAAAGAGCCAGCACTGTCCAAAGAGCCAGCGCTGTCTGAAGACATTTCTGCGGTCATGTTACCTGCCCACTGAAGTGGGAGCTCACTCCACTACCCAGCCCTCGGTACTGAACTGCTGAACTACGGACCTTCCAGCCTGCAGTTCAGTGCCTTAACCACTGTGGCCTACTGCCATAGTGCCCCTGTACAAATCTATGGTGCCGCCTCATTTGGAATACTGTGTACAGTTCTGGTCAGCACATTTCTAAAAAAGGTATTATATCATTGGAAAAACTGGGTGGAAACTTTTGTCTGTTTACTGCTGGGGGGGAGAGGAAGACTTTTGCCTCCGGAGTCCGGGGGGAGTGGGCGGGGTGCAGGCACAGAAGAGCACCAATGAGAATTCAACCTGGGGTTAGCATCATCAGTCTCCAGGCAGAAGCACCAGCAATTCCTCTCCTTGAGGAAGATTGTTTTTAACTGAGCGCATCAAGAGAGGGCAGAGGGAAGATTGTGTGTGTGTGTTTCCCTCTCCCCGTTTCCCTCTCCTGCCCTCCCCTTCCTTCTCCTAGGCAGGCCACCCCTGCAGTGTGGAACCCCCCCCACCCCCCAGCTTGGGACGAGGGGGGCAGCTCAAAGGTCCCTCGGCTCTGTTTATGATGATTTCATACAATCCTGTTCAGCAGGCCTTGGAATCTTTCTCCCTTTTGCCGGGGGGGGGGAGCAAACAACCTCCCATGGCCCACTTTCCTCCCCAGTGATCGCCCAACGCAGCTTTCATCCTTTTCCCTCTTCTGTTTTACGACACCCCTGAGAGGTAGGCCAAGACTGGAGAGAGAGGGACTTGCCCAAGGTTACCCAGAGAGTCTCCCGGGTAGAGCGGGGACCTGAACCCAACTCCCTCCAGAATGTAGTCACTGGGGGGGGGTTCAATAACATTCTCATGCTCAGCCCATGTTCTGCTGCCCAGGGAGTGCCGGGGGGGTGGCCTCTTCAGGACCCATGAAGGGGGGCAGCCCCAGCCTGGGAGGGGCTGGAGAGGCCGAGGAGGTGGCCGGGATCCAGACCTCCTTCGTTGCCTCCCCCTCAGGCTTATTTCGCCTGGGACCAGGGCAGGGCTGGAGGCTTCTGGGCTTCTCCAGTGGCCAGGAGTTCCAGGGGAGCCGGAGTCATGTCCAGTAGTAGAAAGCCAGCGGGGTGTCGTGGTGGAGAGCGGCAGGCTCTCATCTGGAGAACCAGGTCTGATTCCCCCCCCCTTCCTCCTCCTCCACCCGAAGCCTGCTGGGTGATCTTGGACCAGTCCCCGTTCTCTCCGGACTCTCTCAGCCCCTCCTGCCTCACAAGGGGGTTGTTGTGGGGTGGGGGAAGGGAAGGCGGTTGTCCGCTGCTTTGAAGCTACTTAGGACAGAGTGAAGCAGTGCATAAAAACCTCCTCTGCTTCATCTGCTCGGCACACAGAAGGTCCCGGGTTCGATCCCCGGCATCTCCAGCTCAAAGGACCAGGCGGGAGGTGATGGGAAAGACCTCCGCCTGGGACCCTGGAAAGCCGCTGCCAGTCTGAGTAGACAAGACCACCTTTGATGGACTGAGAGGGCCTGGCTCCGTGGGAGGAGAACAGGGAGGGGAGCCAGGCAGAGCCAAGTTCGGGTCCCCTCTGGGGAGGCAGGGGGGGTATGAATGAAGTAAAGAAACCAAGTGCCTGGTGGGGGGAGAACAGGGAGGAGGAATCTGAAACCCCCTCCCCCCAGGGTCAGAAGGAGGGTCCTCCCCTTCCATTGTGAGGGGGGGAGGGGCCCGTCTATCCAAGACCCCTCCCACCCACCCACCCACCCCCACTCCACTTCATTTTCCCTCCTGCGCCATGGGCACCCCATCAGCACTCAAAGCCTCTCGCAGCCCCCCACATCCCCCTCCCCCGAAGAAAAGAGCCCCCGCTGCTGCTTACCAGGAGGGGTCGGGAGCCTCCTCTCCGTTCCGGCGACCAGGGGCGGCCCCATCAGCACCAACACCACCAACAGCGTTTCCAGCAGGATCAGGCCGGGCCCCATGGCTGCCCCCACGGAAAACCCCACACTTACAGTGAGTCTTGGGTGCGAACTTTGTCGGATGAGATCCCTGCAAGGGAATGAAAGGAAGACTTTCGCCTCTTAAGTCCTGGGGAGTGGGCGTGGCCAGGCACGGAGCGGCACCAATGAGAATTCCCCCCGAGGCGGCGTCATCAGTCTCCGGGGAGACGCAGCCACAGTTCGTCCCGTCGGGGGAGATGGTCTTTTACCGAGAGCGTTCGAAGACGGCGGAGAGGGGAGCGACTGCGGGGGGTGCCTGTTTGTGTGTGTGGACCCCTTTCTCTCGGGGGTGGGGGTCAAATCAATAAATGACAGTCCCCTTATGGCTCGGCCAACAAGTTGTGCAAGTGCTTAAAAAGTACGGGGTGGGTGTTAATCCAAGGGGTTAAATGGTTATCAATAGAACACTATAAGAAACGTGCGTTTCAAATATAACAAACATTTACCATAAATTAGTTGCTGTAGATTTTCCGGGTTGTGTGGCCGTGGTCTTGGCATTGTAGGACCTGACGTTTCGCCAGGAGCTGTGACTGGCATCCTCAGAGGTATAACACAGAAAAATGGAGGACTCTCCGTGTCAAGGTGAGCACTACATCTTTCTGTGTTGTACCTCTGAGGATGCCAGTCACAGCTAATGGCGAAAGGTCAGGTCCTACAATGCCAAGACCGCGGCCACGCAACCTGGAAAAATCTACGGCAACTAATGAACTCCGGCCGTGAAAGCCTTCGACAACGTATTTACCATAAACCTGGCACTGGCGGCTATACAACTAAAGAGAAAACTGAAGGATCCTCTCTAGGAACGCGGCAACATTGGAAGCGCCACACCATCAATGCTCCCTCTAAGCCGTGCAGCAAAAATTCTACTTTGTGTGAGCTGCTGGCATTAAAGTTGTGAGCGAGCCATTTGCCTGCTGCATCAATGAGTTTGCTCTGGGGCCCTCCTGCCTGAGCTGAGACAGAAATCTGTGCGCTGGAGGCTAAAAAATGGTGAGCTAGCTCACACTGACTCAGCTTAGAGGGAACACTGCTCTGGAGCCATTCTTCCTGAGCGGAGACAAAAATCTGTGCGCTGGAGGCTAAGAAACGGTGAGCTAGCTCACACTGACTCAGCTTAGAGGGAACACTGCTCTGGAGCCATTCTTCCTGAGCGGAGACAAGAATCTGTGCGCTGGAGGCTAAGAAACGGTGAGCTAGCTCACACTGACTCAGCTTAGAGGGAACACTGCTCTGGAGCCATTCTTCCTGAGCGGAGACAAGAATCTGTGCGCTGGAGGCTAAAAAATGGTGAGCTAGCTCACACTGACTCAGCTTAGAGGGAACACTGCTCTGGAGCCCTCCTTCCTGAGCGGAGACAAGAATGTGTGAGCTGAAGGCTACAAAACTATGAGCTAGCTCACACTCACTCAGCTTAGAGGAGAAACTGGACACCATCTTCAGGGCCCTTCGGGAAGAGAACTTGGAACGAAGGCAGATTTGAGCAAACAGCCTCCATTAACACACAAGGGGGAGGAAAGAGAATTGTCCCAGAGGTGAACTGAAGGAAATAGAGGACTACTTGCCTCGTCCCCCTGTTCTCTTCCGGGGCGCTCCTTGCTCCTGCTGTTGCTTGGGGGGGGGCTGCCAAGAAATGAGCCACTCCCCCCCAGGCCTGTAGGTACAGTGGGGCCTCTTCGGGCCTGGCCCCCCGACTTACCGCCCAGGGCCCCTCCAACTTCCCATCCAGCCCAGGCCCCCCAACTTCCATTTTTTTATTTTATTCATGGCACTCCCTGGGGGGGTGCCCCGAATTATTTAAAGGCCCCCTGAATTAAAAAAATCCTGGCTACGGGCCTGTTCCCCTCCCCTTCAGCCCCAGGCCTTCTCCCTCCTGCTGCTGTGGGCCAGATTGACTAAGGGGGGGTCCGGAGGGGCTCTGGCAGCTACTAACTGCTGAGCGGCTTTCCCAGCTGCCCCGGCCCTACCACCTTTGGCTTCCCCCAGGCCCCGAATTCCAGACTCTTTAATAGAAATGAAATGTTACAATGCAAATGGCAAGGGGGGTACCTGTGCATGCTCAGGGGGGTCGATTTAAGAGCTCCCTCCTAGGGATGCCAGCCTCCAGGTGGGCCCTGGGGATCCCCCGGAATGACAGCCCATCTCCAGACTACAGAGGATCAGCCCACCCCTGGAGAAAATGGAGGCTTTGGAGGGGGGTCTCTGTCTGACCTTGCACCCCACTGAGGGGTCCCTGCCCTCTCTGGACTCCACCCCCAATTCCCCAGGAGTTTCCCAACCTGGATCTGGCCACCCTACTCCCCCAATCTCCCGCCGGGGGCCGGGGGGGCTCCTGGCAGCCTGACTTTCCCCCTCCTACCGCCCCCACCCCCGGGCAGGCACCCCTGCTGCGGAGTCCCCCTCGAAGCAGCGCTGCCATCAAGTGGGGGCAGCTCGGTTGGTTTGGCCCCTGAGGCTCGGGACCTCTCCCTCCTTCTGCTGTGGGCCAGACTGGGCGGGGGGGTCCCCAGTGTGGCCCACAGCAGAAGGAGGGAGAGGTTGGGGAGGGACCCAGTCTCTGCCTGGCCTGTGCCTCCCTTGATCTCTGGGCCATGTAGCCTGGATGTGTGTGTGTGTGTGTCCCCCGACCCCCACACCCTTCACCAGCCTCCTTCTGGGGCACAAGTGGTCTGGGGGGGCACGGCCCCCAGCTGGAGGGGGAGGCGCTTTGGAGCAGCACAAGAAGAGCAACCAGACGTTGCCGGGAGGTCTTGAGGGGGGGGTGTTCTAGGAGCTTGTGCCTCTTGGGTGGGGAGCAGAAGACATACTGCAGATCAAGCCTGGTACAAAGCCCCAGGGGGAGGCTTGGCCTGTTTCGCCCTGGCCCCGGGCAGCGGAGATGGCGGCTTCGGGGCGTTCCAGTGGCCGGGAGTTCCGACGGAGGGGTCGTGGGCCCGGCATGATGCGGAGCTTGCTTCTGGCGAGCATCTCCAGCTGAAAGGCTCAGGCAGGAGGGGCGGTGGAGGAGGGAGGCCAGTCTCCGCCCGAGTCCCTGAACAGCCGCTGCCGGCCTGAGCAGGCGAGACCCCGTCGGGTGGACGGAACCCCCGTGGGATCGGGTTCAGTCCCGAAGGCAACTTCAGGCGTCTCCGTCTATCTGCCGCTCGGGCCGAGTTCTGGGGCTCTTCTACCCGGCAACAGATAGGTCAGCACCCGGGCCTTTTTCTCATTGGCTGTTTCTCCCCCACCCACCCCCAAGCTGGCCAGGATCGGGCTCAGTCCTGCGCTGCTGCCCCACTGCTTGCCCCACTGCTGCCGGGCGCTCCCTCCGAACTGGACACACGTCCCCCGTCTGAAAGAGCAACAGGAATGAAGGGCTTGGCCGGGTCCCTGTGGCTGGCGCTGCTGTCCCTCCTGGGGGGCCGCCTGGTGGCAGGTAAGAGAGCCGCCCCTAAAAAGTCCCCGCGGCAAAAGTGCTTTTTGGGGAGGGGAGAAGGGGGAAACCTGCCAAGAGAAATGGAGAGTGGGGCAGGGAGAAGGAAGGGGGGGGTTGATGGTCCGTGTTTGGAAGGAAGGAGACTCAAAGGCCTGTCTGATGCTGGGGAGGGGAAGTCCAAGGCCCCCCCGCCAGCTGCAGCCCCCCCTCTCCACTCCGGCAGGGCTCCGCCGCCCCCCAAGCCCTTGGCCTGCCATGGTGTAGGGAGGCTCTCTCTCTTTCTCTGTCTGGAGTAAGCCCTGGGTGCGAGTTCTGCCAGTTTGGAGGACTAGCTCAGGGCCACTAACCCTCAAGCTTGGGACAGGCGAAGGAGGTGCCCCTCCCCCAGAACCGAGGGGGAATCCCTGCCCAGTTGCTAGCTGCAAAGGCGGTATCAATGTTCCCTCTAAGCTGTGGAGTCTTGTGAGCAAACATTCCACTTCATGAGCTCCTGGCATTAAAGTTGTGAGCGAGCGATTTGGCTGCTGCATCGATTAGTTTGCTCTGAATCCCCATCCTTCCTGAGCTAAGACAAAAATGTGTGAGCCGGAGGCTAAAAAACTATGAGCTAGCTCACACTAACTCAGCTTAGAGGGAACACTGGTGGTGATGGTGGTGGCCAGGGTCCTGTAGCCTTCCTCACCCTCCTCTTCCTCTGGGAGATAGCAGGACCTGGATCCGGTACCTTTCAAAAGCACAGGGCAGGGCAGGCTCACTCTTCTGGGACCGCAAGGGGGGCGGGGCTTCCTTCATGCTTTCAGGCCTAGCAGGGCAGGGGGCGGGGCTTCTGAGATCCACAGTGCCCCCCCACCCCCATCCATATTTCTTCAGCTTGCTTGATGTGAAACCCTGACTTTGTTGAACTCCCTGGATCGGTGAATATTATGTTCCTGTATTCTCTTCGGAAGAAGTGTTTTGCAAAACAATTCCCAAGTCGCTGTTATCGTTAAAGGAAGAAAGGAACATTCAGATCTTATTGACAAGAATTACACACACAAGCACTTCTTTTCTACAAACAGCTTTTATTTCATGTTGACTGTTTTATGGCTTGCTTTGCACTTTGAATGTCGCTGTTGTCTCTGAATGCTGAAAAGTTGTGACTTTATTATCGTGAATGCATTTTCATTCACACACGCACACATATACACACATACACATTGTGTGTGTGTGTAGCCAAACAGGGAAAACCATATCAATAGCTCTTAGAGAGAACTCCTTGAAATTATTACACAGGTGGTATTTCACCCCAATTCGCCTTGCAAGAATAACCAACACAAACAATAAAAAATGCTGGAGAAAGTGTAATCAAGCAAGGTGATTATATTCATATGTGGTGGCCGTGCCCCAGCAGTGTCACAGTTCTGGGAGGAACATTTTGCCAATATTGCACGTCAAGCCATCTGTGTTACACCAGCTCTGGCCCAATGAACAATATGGAGAAACAAAATGGAGAGGCAACTTCTCAAGGATTAATAGCGTTTGTGTTAATGGCTGCACACAGGACAGTTGCTAAAAGTTGGGAAGCCACAGAACTATTAACATTACACTCATGGTATTCTGAGTTATGGCAGATTGCAATAGCTGAAAAATTCTCCACATTTTGTGTGTGTGTGTAATCTCTGCAGGGCTGGCTTCAGGCCCAGAAGGCCTGAGGATTGGGGAAGGGGCTTCCGAGAGCCACTCTGACCCCGATCCAAACCAAATAACATCAGAAAAACAAACCACTTGGCTGGCTGCCACCACCCATCTAGAAGAATTAAAAGGATCCACGTGTCTGTCCCTCTGTCAGGCATAACTCAGCAGGAAATAAAAGTAAAAAACCCAAAACTGGCCACGAGGGAGGGAGTTCCAGGACCAAACATTGGAATATCCTGGCCCAGGTTACCTCCAGACCCCCCCCCCCAACATGCTATTTGAAATAGAAGTTAAGTTTGTGTCTGTGCTTCAAGTCTCAGACTGAGATCTGGTTCAAATCCCCACTTAGGTTCAAATTCCCTCTCTTCTATCGAAGCTCGCGGGGTGACCTTGGGCCCCTCCCCCCTATCAACCTCACCTACCTTGCAGGGATGTTGTGAGGATAAACCAGAGGAGAACCTTCTCTGCAGAGTGCAGGGGGTTGGACTAGATGACCTGCAAGGTCCCTTCCAACTCTAACATTCCGTGATTCTGTGAACCCTGTCACCTGCTCTGGGCCCCCCTTGGGGAGAAAGGAAGCAAACAAATAAATCCTAACTTCTATTCCTCATTTGTTACCACTGAGGCAGATGGACATTTATTATCATGCATATCGGGGGGGGGGGAAGAATCCTTTTACTCCTTTAATAGATTACAGGGAAATATTAACTCCCCTCTTCTGTTCAAACAATCAACAAAGGTTTACTGCTACATTCCTATTAAAGACATTCTAAGTTGCCAACCCAGGATAGATGAGGAGGAGCTGAGACTGAAAAAGAAGGGAGGGGACAAGAAAAATCAGAAGTGGGGATAGATGAATGGTAGGTCATGAAAGGGAGAGAGCAAAAGGGAAGGAGGCGTGGGAAAGAGTTAGAGAACTGTAGGAAAAGACAACAAAAGGTTTTGATTTGTTTTGCTACTGCAAACGAACAGGGCTGCCCCTTCGCAAGATCGGGCTGCGTAGACAAAACTATGGAGGTGGGTGGAACTCAAGGAAGAGGGAAACCACAGACTGAGAAAGATAATGACTTTATTGGGAGGCTGCACCTCAGCAATGACTGTAGCTTCTCCTGGCTGGTCCTGCCTTCTTCCAATGCTGTAGCCAGGGTTTCCCTCAGTCTCCTCGTAAACCTTGCCAAGAGGCCCAGCCAGCAGAGTATGAGCTACAGCCACTTATGGAGGTCCGCCTTCCCTGCACCCTGAGTGGCTGGAGGGCAGAACTGAATGCAGCAGACTCAAGCTTCAGGGGTCCTCCGGGTGATTTGGGCTCCAGGAATTCCCCTGCCCCTGTCTCCACCCCTTGGAATCTCTGGATTGGGGGGCAGGTTTTTTGAATACGATGCCTCCAAGCTTCAAAGGGTTCATTTGAGCTGCTGAGAGAGGCCTGGCCCTGAGTCTCTGGAACTGCCCCCTTTTCTTGTCTGGCTTCTCCCAGAACTTGCATATGTGGATGGTGGAGAGACCCAGAGCGTGGTCCCATCTCTCCAGCTCATGCTGCACCTGTCTCTCTGTCTCCCTCCTTGCAGCGGAGGAGGTATTGTCGCAGGTGGCCTTTGTGCAGCGGAGCCTGACCTCAGATAAGGGGCCCGGCGAGTTCATGTTCGACTTTGACGGCGATGAGATCTTCCACGTGGACCTGGAGCGCAAGGAGACCGTCTGGCGGCTGCCCCAGTTCCAGGAGTTCACCAGCTTCCAGGCCGAGGGTGCCCAGGGCAACATCGCTGTGCTCCGCTCCAACCTGGACATCCTCATGCGCCGCTCCAACAACACCCCGGCCGAGAACGGTAATGATGCAGGGCACGGTGGGAGGGTCAGGGACACAGACAGGACCCCCCCCCCCGCCCCAAAGGCTCCCCTTAACCCCCGCTTCCAGCCTCCTGATAGGGGCTCCCCGGAGGAGTCTGCCTGTCGCCCCCCTGGCTTTTGCTCTGAGCCCTGACAGCCACCCTCTCTCTGTCTCTCCCCATGCATACAGTCCCCCCCAAGGTGACAGTGTACCCAGAGAAACCGGTGGTGCTGGGGGAGCCCAACGTGCTCATCTGCCTGGCCAACGAGTTCTCGCCCCCGGTGATCAGCCTGACCTGGCTGAAGAACGGGCAGGAGGTGAAGGCCACGGAGGAGACCGACTTCTACCCCAACGTGGACAACTCCTTCCGCAAGTTCTCCTACCTGACCTTTGTCCCCAATGCTGAGGACATCTACTACTGCCGGGTGGAACACTGGGGCCTGGGCCAGCCCCTCACCAAGGAGTGGAGTAAGGACCGGGACTGGGGGTGGGTGGGGAATCAGGGCCAGTGCGCACCTGGGGGGGTCCTTAGTAGTAGATCGCGGCACCCTTGCTTGGTGACCCACATGTCTGAAATGGGGATCAAGTGCCATTGTCGCGGCTCAGGTGGGGTATCACCTGACGCTGCCACCACTCTGGTTCCGGGCTCCTCTGAGAAAGCCCAGAGCACCCTCCCAGGCCTTTAAGTGGGTGAAAAGAAAAGAAATCGAATGCCCTAAATGTGTCTAAATATATACTGTCCCTAGCTCACTATCTTAAGTGGCCTTAGACTACTCACCCTTCCCTCAGGATGATGGTTTCTTCCCCACAGCAGCCTCCCTTCTGGCCCTGTTCCCTGGGAAGAAGAACAGCTCTCCCTCTTGCACCAGTTCTTTTATTCCCCAACCCTCTTCTTCCCTATTAGCCCAAATCAGTGCCCAAACTTCCCAAAGCCTTCTGGGGTTTGTAGGCCCAGCCTCCCCTAGAAGGCCTCTGGTGGCACAGCCCAGATCATGACAGCCATGAACAAGGAGAGTCCCGTTAAGGGACCAGCCCTCCAATGCAAGACTGTCCAGGGGAGGCAATTCCTACATTCAGTCCACAGAGTCATCCAGGGGTGCCCCAACCACCCTCCCTTGAAGACAGAAGAGTCCAGCTTGGGATTCTCAGCTTTCAGGGGCAGATTTTAGGGGAAAGGGGGCCGGCCCCGGAGACTCCTGCCCCGGCTGTGCTTCTTGCGAAGGGCCCTTTTCCCATCATCCCGCAGGAGTCTCCCATGAGCCACAGGATTCATCATTCCCTCCTCCTCACCCCCAGCACTAAAGGGAGCACATCCAGCCCTCACGAGGGTTCATTTCTCACACTCCAGTCCCCCCCGTTTTGCCACTCTGTTTTCTGTGCCCTCCGTGGCAGGCAGAAGTGTCAGAGGTGAAGCGGCCCCTCTGTGCTTGTCTCCCTGGGCCTTTTTCTCCTGGTGCCCCTGGGCCTGATGCTGCCCAAAGAAACTCTGGGGCCCTAAGAAACCATGAGGAATGTGGGCCCGAAGAAACCAGCAGTCCTGTTTGGTGTTGTGATTAAGTGCGCGGGCTCATCTGGGAGAACCGGGTTTGATTCCCCACTCCTCCACTTGCAGCTGCTGGATGACCTTGGGCAAGCCGTAGTTCTGATAAGAGCTGTCCTTGAAAAAGAGCCGTTTCTGTCAGGGCTCTCTCAGCTTGTTTGTAAGCCACTCTGAGACTCCTTTGGGTAGTGAAGGGGAGGGTATAAATCCAATCTCCTCCTCCTCCTCCTCCTCCTCCTCCTCCTCCTCCTCCTCCTCTTCTTCTTCTTCTTCTTCTTCTTCTTCTTCTTCTTCTTCTTCTTCTTCTTCTTCTTCTTCTTCTTCTTCTTCTTCTTCTTCTTCTTCTTCTTCTTCTTCTTCTTCTTCTTCTTCTTCTTCTTCTTCTTGGTATGTATGCAGCCAATTTGGTGTGGTGGTTAAGTGTGCGGATGCTAATCTGGGAGAACTGGGTTTGATTCCCCACTCCTCTGCTGGCACCCGCTGGATGACCTTGGGCAAGCCATAGTTCTGGCACAGCTGTTCTTGAAAAATGAGCAGTTTCTGTCAGAGTTCTCTCAGCCCCACCGACCTCACGGTGTCTGTTTGCGGGGAGGGGAAGGGAAAGGAGTTTGTAAGCTGCTCTGAGACTCCTTCAGGTAGTGAAGGGCGGGGTATAAATCCAATCTCCTCCTCCTCCTCCTCCTCCTCCTCCTCTTCTTCTTCTTCTTCTTCTTCTTCTTCTTCTTCTTCTTCTTCTTCTTCTTCTTCTGTTGGGGTTCCTTCTGGGACTACTGCTCTTGAATATCTTCAGAAAGGGAGAAGAAGGGTGGCCATGTTAGTCTGTCTATAACAGTAGAAAAGAGCCAGAGTCCAGGAACCCCTTAAAGACTTAAGTAAATTTGTGGCAGGGGGCGGAGCTTTTGTGAGTCACCGCCCACTTCTTCAGGTACTTCTTCAGGTGAAGAAGGAAACCGAAGAAGTGAGCAATAGCTCACGAGAGCTCATATCCTGCTGCAAACTTTGTTAGTCTTTAAGGTGTCCCAGGAAGGGTTTTTGGCTCAGGGGGAGCAGAACCTGAAGTCTCTGACAGTGGCAGGATCCGTGGGACACAGATCCCAGAGGAGGCACTGGATCATGTCCCTCCTCCTGCTTCTGCTAAGCCGCCTTCCTCTTCCAGATACCAACATGCCCGAGCCCCTCCCGGAGACGGCGGAGAACGTGATCTGCGGCCTGGGCCTGGCCGTGGGCATCGTGGGCATCATCGTGGGCACCGTCCTCATCATCAAGAGCCGGCAGAAGGACGAGGGCAACTTCCGCCGGAGGGGCATGTGAGTCCCGCCAGCAGCCGACAGGCCCAAAGATGGGGTGGGGGTTTCCTCATGCTGCCAAGTCTGGGGGGGACACCTCTCCCCGTGAGGGAGGGGGGCAGAACTGGGTGAAGAATGTGGATGGAAAGGGAGGGGCTGGGAAGAAGAGGCCTGCCTTGTAAGTGGGGGGAAGGGGGGAAGACTTTCAGAGCCACACCGGAAGTTTGTGATGGAGGGGTCTGAGGCTCGGAAGGGGCTCCTCTTTGGGGAACGCCTTTGGCCGGGCGCATTCCCTCACCTGCCCTGTTCACCTTCCCTTCCAGGTAATCGAGGTGCCGCTCCCTTCAAGTCGAGACCTGCGCCTGCCTCTTTCCCGACCCGCATCCTTCGCTGCTCCTTTCTTGGCAAAGCCTTTCCTCCTAGGGAAGAAACTTTCGGGGGGGGAATTTCCTGATCTTCACCAATGCGGGGCCCACACTGAAACGGCCCTGCAGGGGCCCAGCTGGAGAGCCATCTGGGAAGGGGTGAGAGAGTG
This sequence comes from Gekko gecko, assembly GCA_029375565.1. Classification (NCBI taxonomy): domain Eukaryota; kingdom Metazoa; phylum Chordata; class Lepidosauria; order Squamata; family Gekkonidae; genus Gekko; species Gekko gecko. The sequence continues at coordinate 1,003,508 of JAPDNY010000002.1, read as the reverse complement.
CCTCTCCCCCCTCAACAGTGCCCTGCAAGGCAGGCCCCCCCCACAAGGTCTGCGAGCCGCCGCCTCCCAATGGGCCCACAGCAGTTTTCCCTATGATGAAGACCTTCTCTTATCTTACCATTAACAGCCTGACTCCTTTCCCTTCCTGATGCTCCGGCGTCTCTCCCCAAGGGACAGATTCCCCTCCAGTCCCTGAGACCCCCCCCAGTCCAGGGGTGCAGGTGGGGCAGGCCCATAGCTTCAGTGGGGCATTTCGGGGCTAGCCCCTCCCGACTTACTGGCAAGGCCCCCCACTTCCCATCCAGCCCAGGGCCCCAAGTGGTGACAGATTCAGGGAAGGAGCTGGGTAACCCCTGAGAAATTTAAATGCCCCCCAACTTTAATAATCCTAGCTATGGGCCTGAGTTGGGGACTGGCAGCGAGGCGCTCTCTGTCTCTCCCCACTTGCCTTTTTTTAAAATTGGGGGCAGGGAAACAAGTCCAAACAGATGGAGACCTGGCGACCAGAGTTCCCGCTAAGCTGAGTTTGTGTGAGCCAGCTCACAGTTTTTTAGCCTCCAGCTCACACATTTTTGTCTTAGCTCAGGAAGGGGGGCTCCAGAGCAAACTAATCAATGCAGTAGCCCAATCGCTCGCTCACAACTTTTAATGCCCGTAGCTCACAAAGTAGAATTTTTGCTCACAAGACCCTGCAGTTTAGAGGGAATATTGCTGGCGACTGTATAAACTTTGCTCGCTATGGCTGCTTGGCCTTTGCATACCTCAAAAACGTCTTCGTCAAACTGTATGCTGATCTGCTGTTGGCTTATGTAGAAGCGTCTGCCTCTGTGTATGGACTCTTAACTCCCATTTCAGTGTATCTGAGGAACCGCGCCCGCACGCGAAAGGTCACTCCTTGAATAAAACTTTGTGGGTCTTAAAGGTGCCGCCTGGACTCAGTCTGTTCTGCTGCTTCAGACCAATACGGTTGTCCACCTGGAGAAGTCATCCAAGCTAATATTTTCTTGGCATGGAGGAAAAGTGGTTGTGGGAAGTCCATCCATCTGCTCAATTCCTCGTCTGGGGGTGTGGAAGGGGAGGTATTTGTGAATTTCCTGCCTTGTGCAGGGGTTGGACTAGATGACCCTGGTGGTCCCTTCCAACTCTATGATTCTAGGCTTAAAATTGGGGGCAGTAGAAAAGGAAGGAACCCTCCAAAGATCTCACAAAGTCACTGTCAGCGAGGGAGTGGGCACGATCCACCCAGGTGTGGACCAATGGTCAAGTTGCCAGAGGACTGTGCTTGGAGGATTCATAGAATCATGGAATGTTAGAGCTGGAAGGGACCTTATAGGTCATCTAGTCCAACCCCCTGCACTCTGCAGGAGCACAGCCGAAAGACAGCCCTAGAACATACCCAGCACTCACCCTGAACCCGGCAAGCCCCATCCCATAATACTTGAGAGATCCTGGGCAGGAGCCCCACAGCATGTAGCCGATGTTTCCCCTCCTCAAGAGCAAATCCCCACCCACCGCGCTCAGGCCAGGCTCTTCTGTGATCACTGAAGATTCAGGGCTGGGGGGGGGCTTGGGGTGTGATTTTGCTGTATAAAGACCTTCTGGGAGGGGCCTCTGCATAGCAACCCCCCCACACACACATACTGCCTGCACCCACCTCTCAGAACCGCCACATTACCCTCTCTTCGAATGAGGAATAAATGGGTTGGTCAGTTTCACGGAATTCCATGCTGAGTGTCCTTGCTGGGTTTTATGACGTGGACATTGCCAAGACTAAACTATGGGAGGGACACAGAGACGCAACCAGGCCCTTTGTGGAGATTATTGTGGGTCCACAGGTCAGGAACCCAGAAGGCTGAGCAGCTAAAACACAGAACAAAATATATCTCTTTATTGCAAAGCGCACAGTAACTACAGTAACAACATTTGTCGAATGTAGATAAAAACAAAGAGTGGGTGTAATGTCACATCCAATAAGACAGTGGTGTCAGACTCATTTGTTAGGAGTGCCAAATCTGACATAAATGTCACTTTGTCGTGTGTGCAACACAAGATACCAGAGATATAAACTTTATAAAGATGGTTTCCGATGTGCAAAGGGATAGTAGGTGTGGATATATCAGCACTGGTAATGAGACAGGGAACCTAGGTCTCAGTTTGGTCCAGGAGGATTCAGTTCAGGAGGATGCAAAGAATAAATGGAAATAAGTGTGAGGAAGTGAGCAGTGACTCACGAAACCACATACCCTACCACAATTTTGTGGGTCTTTAAAGGTGCTACTGGACACACAGTCTCAGGTTGAGATCTTTCCCATCACCGGCTATTAGGAACCACAACATTAAAAAAAAACCAGTGGGGGGACATTTTAACCTTCCAGGGCATTCAGTTGCTGACCTAAGAGTAGCAGTGCTCTTACAAAGGAATTTCAAAGGGAGATTAGAGAGACTGCTGAACTGCCACTGGTACTGAAGCTCAAGACAATGTGTCCTCCAGGACTGAATTGAGACCTAGGTTTCTTCCCTCATCACCAATGCCTGTTATTGCCATCACCCCCAAGGAGAGTCAGTTTGGTGAGAGAGCCAGTTTGGTGTAGTGGTTAAGTGTGCGGACTCTGATCTGGGAGAACCGGGTTTGATTCCCCACTCCTCCACTTGCACCTGCTGATGTGACCTTGGGTCTGTCACAAGTTCTGGCACAGCTGTTCTTGAAAAAGAGCTGTTTCTGTCAGAAGTTCTCTCAGCCCCGCCTACCTCACGGGGTGCCTGTTGTTAGTTGTTAAGGTGCTACCGGACTCTTGCTCCCTTCCACTAATAAAGAACAACTCGTGGGCACTCAATGAAATTAGTTGTAGATTTTCTGGGTTGTCTGGCCATGGTTAGCATTGTAGGGCCTGGCGTTTCACCAGCAGCTGTGACTAGCATCCTCAGAGGTAGAACACAGAAAGATGGAGGACTCTCTGTGTCAAGGTGAGCAGAAAAACAGTAGGCAGGTGATTTATGAAATTGCTGAGCAGTCGGTTTAGAACTGATAAAAGGATGTCCTTCTTCACCCAAAGAGCGATTAACACATGGAATTCACTGCCACAGGAGGTGGTGGCAGCTACAAGCATGGACAGTTTCAAGAGGGAATTAGATAAACATATGGAGCAGAGGTCCATCAGTGGGTATTAGCCACAGGGTATAGATAGGAACTCTGGGTCTGGGGCAGGTGATGCACTCTATTCTTGGTGCTGGAGGGGGCAGCAGTGGGAGGGCTTCTGGTGTCCTGGCCCCACTGCTGGACCTCCTGATGGCCCCTGGTATTTTTGGCCACTGTGTGACACAGAGTGTTGGACTGGAGGGGCCACTGGCCTGATCCAATATTGGCTTCTCTTATGTTCTTATATGAACTCTCAGTCTGGGGCGAGTGTTGGACTGGATGGGCCATCGGCCTGATCCAACACTGGCTTCTCTTATGTTCCTATATGAACTCTCGGTCTGGGGCAAGGAATGCTCTGTATTCTTGGTGCTTGGGGGGGGGTCCACAGTGGGAGGGCTTCTGGTGTCCTGGCCCCACTGCTGGACCTCCTGATGGCCCCTGGTATTTCTGGCCACTGTGTGACACAGAGAGTGTTGGACTGGAGGGGCCACTGGCCTGATCCAACATGGGCTTCTCTTATGTTCTTATGATAGGAACTCTCGGTCTGGGGCAAGGGATGCTCTGTATTCTTGGTGCTTGGGGGGCATTAGTGGGAGGGCTTCCGGTGTCCTGGCCCCATTGCTGGATGAACCTCCTGAAGGCACCTGGTATTTTTGGCCACTGTGTGACACAGAGTGTTGGACTGGATGGGCCACTGGCCTGATTCGACATCAGCTTCTCTTATGTCTGTTGTGGGGAGGGGAAGGGAAAGGAGTTTGTGAGTCGCTCTGAGACTCATTTGGGTAGTGAAGGACGGGGTATAAATCCAATCTCCTCCTCCTCTTCCCCTCTTATGTTCTTAAGATTTGTGGCAGCGGAGGCGCTTCCGGGAGTCAGGGCTCTCTCCTTCAGACACCAAACAGATCAAATGTGGAACTGAAACAGGACAAACCAAAACCTCTAAGTTCCTGAGAGCTCCCAAGGCAAGAGACTTTGCAAGGCACTGGCAAGGAAAGGGGTGGGGATGGGCATCCAGCCCTTGAAGGGGGCCAGAGAAGGAGGAAGCTTCAGTCTCTCCCCGTCAACGCTCCCTCTCAGCTGTGGAGTCTTGTGAGCAAAAATCCTACTTTTTTGAGCTCCTGGCCTTAGAGCTGTGAGTGAGCGATTTTTGGCTGCTGCAGAAATTAGTTTGCTCTTCTGGAGCCCTCCTTCCTGAGCTAAGACGAAAATGTGTGCACCGGAGGCTAAAAATCCCTGTGAGCTAGCTCACACTAACTCAGCTTAGAGGGAACACTGGTCCCCTGGGCCTACAGGACGGACGGGAGCAGGGGTGGATGAAGGCTTCCTGGCTCCCCCTCAGCACTGACCAATCTTGGTGCCCCCCCTCCTTTCCACACTGACCCCGTCCATTTGAATTTGGCTCCGTCATTTTACTTTTAAACGTGTGCATTTGACTTCTAAACACAGCCTAGGACGCTGGCACCTCGCCCACAAAAATAGAAAAGAACCCCTAGGGGGTGCCCCATGATCCATTGGCACTAGTTTTATCATTTTATTTATTTTTACAAATTTTAAGAACATAAGAGAAGCCAATGCTGAATCAGGCCAATGGCCCATCCAGTCCAACACTCTGGGTCACACAGCGGCCAAAATATACCAGGTGCCATCAGGAGGTCCAGCAGTGGGGCCGGGACACTAGAAGCCCTCCCACTGCTGCCCCCCCCCAAGCACCAAGAATACAGAGCGTCACTTGCCCCAGACATAAGAACATAAGAGAAGCCAATGTTGAATCAGGCCAATGGCCCATCCAGTCCAACACTCTCTGTGTCACACAGCGGCCAAAATATACCAGGTGCCATCAGGAGGTCCAGCAGTGGGGCCAGGACACTAGAAGCCCTCCCACTGCTGCCCCCTCCAGCACCAAGAATAGAGTGCATCACCTGCCCCAGACTGAGAGTTCCCATCTATACCCTGTGGCTAACAGCCACTGATTTCATTCGTGTTTTTTTGTTTTTTTCCTTTCCACCCTTTCCCCCAACTTTGTGGTGCCCCCTTTCGCCCCGGCGCCCTAAGCACCTGCTTGGTCCGTTCCAGGGTGAATCCGTCCCTGGGCGGGAGGTCCGGCGAGCGGAGCCCGAGAGACCGCAAGAGACGCTCCGTCCAGGGGCAGCAGCTCCCCTCCCCGGCAACTGATGACGCGGCCCCTCTCGGAGCCGGCGATTGGCTGATGACGTTCGCATTCTGACTCATGGAAAGTCCCGGCCGAAGCTCAGCCCTGGGAAGTCCCTGGCCCGCTGCCCCCAGTTGGGGGAAGGGGGAAGAGGGGGGAGGCTGCTGACCGCCGCCCGGGCCCAAACGAGGCAAAAGCACCCCTCCCCCCATTTCTCCGGGCACCGGGACCTTCAGGCCCGCTTTCTCTGCAGGGCAAGCCCTTGTGGTGGCCAGCCTCCAGGTGGGGCCTGGAGATCTCCCGGAATCACAGCCGAGCTCCCGCTGACAGGGATCAGTTCCCAGGGAGGAGAAAACGGGCCTGTCCCCTTCCGAGGTCCCTCCCCGCCCCCTTCACTCCCCCAGGCTCCACCCCCGCCAGTGTTCCCTCTAAGCTGAGTTGGGGTGAGCCGGCTCACAGTTTTTTAGCCTCCGGCTCACACATTTTTGCCTTCACTCAGGACGGATGATCCCAGAGCAGACTGTTTTATGCAGTGGCCAGATGGCTCGCTCACAACTGTAATGCCAGGAGCTCACAAAGGAGACGTTTTGCTCACAAGACTCCATAGCTTAGAGGGAGCATTGCTCCCCCACAAAAAAAATCGACGGGAATTTCCCAGCCCAAAGTTGGCAGCCCTCCTTGGTCCAATGATGCTTCAGGACAGGGGCCCTCCCTGAAAGCCAGAGCCAGGGGAACAACTTGCCAGTTGATAAATGAAGAAATAACTGAACTCCACAGCGCACACACATCCCCTCCAAGTCTCTCTTCTCTCCTCCTCCTGTGCAGTGGCAGATTCACCCTTCAGCAGACGAAGCCCTGTGTTTAGGGCACCAGGGCCAAAGGGGGCATCACAAAATTGGGGAAAGGGTGGGAAAATGTAGAAAAATGCTTTTCGGATCATGAATATCGGAACTTTGTTACATTTAACTTAAGAACATAAGAGAAGCCCGTGTTGGATCAGGCCAGTGGCCCCTCCAGTCCAACACTCTCTGTGTCACGCAGTGGCCAGAAATACCAGGGGCCATCGGGAGGTCCAGCAGTGGGGCCAGGACACTAGAAGCCCTCCCACCCCCAGGCATCAAGAATACAGAGCATCCCTTGCCCCAAATTGAGAGTTCCTAGCTATAGGTAAAGGTAAAGGTTCCCTTGCTCGAAAGGCAGTCGAATCCGACTCTAGGGTTGCGGTGCTCATCTCCGTTTCAAAGCCGAAGAGCCAGCGCTGTCCGAAGACGTTTCCGCGGTCATGTGGCCAGCACGACTAAACACCAAGGCGCACGGAACGCTGTTCCCTTCCCACCGAAGTGGTACCTATTGATCTACTTGCAATTTCTTGCTTTCGAACTGCTAGGTTGGCAGGAGCTGGAACTAGAGACGGGAGCTCACTCCGTCTTGCGGCACCCGGGTCTCGAACTGCTGAACTACTGACCTTCCACAGCCTGCAGTTCAGTGTCTTAGCCACTTGAGCCACCACAGCTCCTAGCTATACTTTGTGGCTAATAGCCACTGATGGGCCTCAGCTCCCTATAAGAACATAAGAGAAGCCCGTGTTGGATCAGGCCAGTGGCCCATCCAGTCCAACACTCTCCGTGTCACACAGTGGCCAGAAATACCAGGTGCCCTCAGGAGGTCCAGCAGTGGGGCCAGGACACTGGAAGCCCTCCCACTGTTGACCCCCACACCCCAGGCACCAAGAATACAGAGCATCCCTGGCCCCAGAGTCCCTATCGATACCTTCCTGCTAATAGCCAGTGATGGACCTCTGCTCCAGATGTTTATCTAATCCCCCCTTGAAACTTGTGAAATATTAAAATAGACGTTGCTTTGCATTTTTTGTAGAGCTTTATGTTGCCCAAGCTTGGCTCAGTTTGTACAGTATATTGTGTTATCCTATGAATAGATTTTTGTATCGCTGCAACCTGCCTTGTCTATCTGGTCACCATTGCAACGAACATGAAATTGAGCAAACTTCAGCGGACAGCGGAAGACGGGAGGGCCTGGCGTAATCTGGTCCATGGGGTCGCGAAGAGTCGGACTCGACTGTGCGACTGAACAACAACAACACATTGTCTATCTGGCCAGACAGGCCAACCACTAAAACGGACGGGGCCCGTGTGGAAAGGAGGGGGGGCACCGAGACTGGTCAGTGCTTAGGGGGCACCAGGGAGCCTTAATCCACCCCTGCTCCTGTGAGACACTCCCCCCCCCAGAAAAAACCTGCCTCTCCAGCAGAACCAGCCCTAAGGTGCTCTGTTTCCTTGGGTAAATTCAAGTCAGAGATTTCCCCCCCCCAGAGTTTGCAGCTGATACTTTTTCACTTCCTCATCCTTCGGATTGTGTCTGTGTCTCTGGGTGGAAAGAGGAAGAGCTGGTTTTATACCCTGCCCTTCACTACCCGAAGGCGTCTCAGAGCGGCTTACGAAGTCCTTTCCCTTCCCCTCTCCACAACAGACACCCCCTGTGAGGTTGGCAGGGCTGAGAGGGCGCTGAGAAAACTTGTGACTGACCCGGCTGCAAGTGGAGGAGCAGTGGGGCATCAAACCCGGTTCTCCCAGATTAGAGTCTGCCGCTCTTCACCACAACACCAAACTGGCTCTCACACCAAAGGCGAAGGCCGGTCCAGACGCCCTGTCCCCTAGAAGGCAGGGAAGATCTTCCTGGCAAAAATGATGTCTCCCCCCCCCCCGATGTTGGCATAGATGGGACAGGCAGCCCTGGAGTTGTGGCTCCCCAGGAGGGATGGGGAAGACCCAAGGAGAGTCCTCTGGGGTGCAGGGGGCTGGGTTTACATTGAGGTCCTCCGACTTTGCACTATTTCCCACCCTGTGGAGTGGGGTATCCATTCCCTGTTTGACTCATCCTGCAAAATCTTCTCAGAGGAATTGGCTTCAGCGCCCCGGGCTGGAAAGAGGCCAAAAGGGGACACAGAACCCACCCAGCATGCTTTGGCACCTAATCTGGAAGAAGCCGCGTTGCCAAACCCCAGAGCTTCATCCGGCCTTGTCTAGGCCATGCAGAGGACGGGGAGGGGAGGGGAGCGGAGCGGAGCGTCTTCTTCAATGCCTTTCAGGAAGACGCGCAAACTAAAGAGTGTTTCTAGTGTCCTCTTGGGTTGTCACAACAGGAAGAGACGCAAGCTAATTTTGTTTGGAAGTGTGTTTCTAGTGTCCTCTTGGGTTGTCACAACAGTTTATTAGTTCTTCTGATACTATTCGGTTTGAATGGTTACCATTATTTTGTTGCTGTTTTGTTCTTGTTTTCGAGTTTGTTTTCACGGTAATTCCTTTGGGCGTTTCTGTAAACTGTCCCGTGCCTTTTAGGGAGGAAGCTGGGTGATATATATCTCAAAATAAATCTCAAACATTATATCTCAAACATATATATATGTTGCTGTTGTTGTTCAGTCACACAGTCGAGTCCGACTCTTCGCAACCCCATGGACCACAACACGCCAGGCCCTCCTGTCTTCCACAGTGCTCCGGAGTTTGTTCAATTTCACGTTTGTTACCTCGATAGCACTGCCTAACCACCTCATCCTTTGCCGTCCCCTTCTTCTTTGACCTTCAATCTTTCCCAGCATCAGGGTCTTCTCCAGTGAGGGCTCCCTTCTCAAACATATATCTCAAACAAAAACATCTCATTTACTGCTGGATCAGACCAAGAGCCCAACATGTATAGCATCCTGTCTCCCATTGTCGCCAGCCAGTTCCTCTGAATTTGTTAATCCGTTCATTTTGAATTTGGATGGCCAACAACAGGCCATAAAGGGTGAGGCCTTCTCCTGATGTTGCTTCTTGGCTCTGGGAGTTCAGAGACTGACTGAATGTGGAGGTTCCCTGTAAGAACATTAGAAGAGCCCTGATGGATCAGACAAGGGAGGGTCCACCTAGTCCAGCCTCCCGTCTCACACAGGGGCCAGCCAGTTCCTCTGGAGGGCCAGCAACAGGGCAGAGAGGCCGAGGCCTTCCCCTGAGAAGGACACCAGAAGAGCCCTGCTGGATCAGACCAGGGAGGGTCCATCTACTCCAGCATCCTGTCTCACACAGGGGCCAACCAGTTCCTCTGGAGGGCCAGCAACAGGGCAGAGAGGCCGAGGCCTTCCCCTGAGAAGGACATCAGAAGAGCCCTGCTGGATCAGACCAGGGAGGGTCCATCTACTCCAGCATCCTGTCTCACACAGGGGCCAACCAGTTCCTCTGGAGGGCCAAGAACAGGGCAGAGAGGCCGAGGCCTTCCCCTGAGAAGGACACCAGAAGAGCCCTGCTGGATCAGACCAGGGAGGGTCCATCTACTCCAGCATCCTGCGTCACACAGGGGCCAGCGAGTTCCTCTGAAGAGCCAATGACAGGGCAGAGTGGCCAAGGCCTTCCCCTGATATGGCCTCCTGGCTCTGGGATTCAGAGGATGAGTGCCCCTGAACGTGGAAGTTCCATTTAGTCGCAATGGCTGGTAGTCACTGTCTGTCAAGCTCAGGCTTAACTTTCGATTTCCTTAAGTCCCTTTTCCTTTCACCTTCGCTTCTCATGTTGAATTCCTAAGGGGGGGGTGTTGTTGTTAGAGTGCATAGGAGTAGAGGCCGTAACTTTCCTGAAGCGGTGCCCCAAGTGTTGGTTCCTTGGCGAATCTCTCTGCCTAGCCTAGGTTAGACAGGGCATTCCCTGTGTAAAGAAGTATTTCTTTTTGTCCGTCCTGAACCTACTGCCCGTCAGTTTCATTGGATGTCCTCGAGTTCCAGTATTTGGGGAGAGGAAGGAAAAGTTCTCTTTGTCTGCTCCCTCCATTTTGTAAACCTCTCCCATATCCCCCTTTTGTCGTCTCTGTTCTAAAATGAAAAGTCCCCGACTCTTTTTGAGCCTTTCTTCCTAGGGAAGGTGTTCAAATCCCCTCGTTGTCTTGGTCACCCTCCTCGGTCCTTTTGCCAGCACTCCAAACGAGGCCGCTCCACAGATATGACAATATTAGCCATTTTATTCTCAATCCCTTCCCTAATAACCCCTAATACCGAGCTTGACCTTTTCAGGGCTGCCGCCCCCTTTTTCTCCTGGCAAGTGAAGAAGACATCTTTGTTTTGTGTGGCCTTCCCTTCCTCGCCCTCCTCCTGGTTTCTGTTCTCAGTTGTTATTTTAGACCTACAAAGCTGCTTCTCCTCTACATTTTCATATGAGGGGGTGCAAAACACTTTCGCTTTTAGCTTCGATTTGAATCGCTTTTATGCATCGTACCTAGAAGTTGCTTTACCCTGCCCTGGCGGTGCCCGTTCTTGCTGTTATATCGCGGTTATGTCGTGTTGGAAGAGAAGGCCTTGGCGCTGTCTCTTTAGCCTCGGACTCCAGAGAGGGAGGGTCTTACAAGAGAGTCAGTTAGGTAGAGGGGCACGCTGTGGGTTCCTTCCTGTTTAGCCTTCTGCCTCTGTCCCTTTGATGTGTCGACTGATAAAATTCTTTGGGAAATTGCCTTCTCTTCCTTCCGTTCTCTCTCCTCCAGATACAGCTCCCCATCCCTCATAACCCCTCCCCCAGAGAGGCTGCGGAGTTGGGATTCCTCCCTCATCTCCTATACTGTATATACACTGTTTTTACTTATTGGTATTTATTGGATTGTTTTAATCTACTGAGATTGTGTATTGTTCTGTTGTAAGCCACCCTGAACCCTACTTGTAGGAGGAAGAGAAAGGAAGAAGAAGAAGAAGAAGAAGAAGAAGAAGAAGAAGAAGAAGAAGAAGAAGAAGAAGAAGAAGAAGAAGGAGAAGAAGGAGAAGAAGAAGAAGAAGGAGAAGAAGAAGAAGAGGAGGAGGAGGAGGAGGAGGAGGAGGAGGAGGAGATTGGATTTATACCCCGCCCTTCACTCGGAGTCTCAGAGCGGCTTACAAATTCCTTTTCCCTTCCCCTCCCCACAACAGATACCCTGTGAAATAGGTGGGGCAGAGAGAGCTCTCTCGAGGACTGCTCTTGATAGAACGGCTCTGACAGAACTGTGGCTTGCCCAAGATCATCCGGCGGCTGCGAGTGGAAGAGTGGGGAATCAAACCCAGGTCTCCCAGATTAGTGTCCGTGCACTTAACCACTGCAACAAACTGTAGGGAAGGGCAGCCTAAGAAAGAAAGAAAGAAAGAAAGAGAGAGAGAGAGAGAGAGAGAGAGAAAGAAAGAAAGAAAGAGAGAGAGAGAAAGAAAGAGAGAGAGACAGAGAGAAAGAGAGAGAGAGAAAGAGAAAGAAAGAGAGAAAGAAAGAGAGAGAGAGAAAGAAAGAGAGAAAGAGAGAGAGAGAAAGAGAGAGAGAAAGAAAGAAAGAAAGAGAGAGAGAGAAAGAAAGAGAGAGAGACAGAGAGAAAGAGAGAGAGAGAAAGAGAAAGAAAGAGAGAAAGAAAGAGAGAGAGAGAAAGAAAGAGAGAAAGAGAGAGAGAGAAAGAGAGAGAGAGAAAGAAAGAGAGAGAGAAAGAGAAAGAGAGAAAGAAAGAGAGAGAGAGCGAGAAAGAGAGAGTGAGAAAGAGAGAGTGAAAGAAAGAAAGAAAGAAAGAGAGAGAGAAGGAAAGAGGGAAAGAAAGAAATAAAGAGATAGAAAGAGAGAGAGAGAAAGAAAGAGAGAGAGAGAGAGAAAGAAAGTAAGTAAGAAAGAAAGAAAGAAAGAAAGAAAGAAAGAAAGAAAGAAAGAGAGAGAAAGAAAGAAAGAAAGAAAGAGAGAGAGAGAAAGAAAGAGAGAGAGACAGAGAGAAAGAGAGAGAGAGAAAGAGAAAGAAAGAGAGAAAGAAAGAGAGAGAGAGAAAGAAAGAGAGAAAGAGAGAGAGAGAAAGAGAGAGAGAGAAAGAAAGAGAGAGAGAAAGAGAAAGAGAGAAAGAAAGAGAGAGAGAGCGAGAAAGAGAGAGTGAGAAAGAGAGAGTGAAAGAAAGAAAGAAAGAAAGAGAGAGAGAAGGAAAGAGGGAAAGAAAGAAATAAAGAGATAGAAAGAGAGAGAGAGAAAGAAAGAGAGAGAGAGAGAGAGAGAGAGAAAGTAAGTAAGTAAGAAAGAAAGAAAGAAAGAAAGAAAGAAAGAAAGAAAGAAAGAAAGAAAGAAAGAGAAAGAAAGAAACAGAGCAAGAGAAAGAAGGAGAAAGAAAGAAAGAAAGAAAGAAAGAAAGAAAGAAAGAAAGAAAGAAAGAAAGAAAGAAAGAAAGAAAGAAAGAAAGAAAGAAAGAAAGAAAGAAAGAAAAGAAGCACGCTGCTCTCCATCTTTGGCACCATGCGTGCAAGGATGCTCTCTCCATCTGCACCCATCCTAGGTAGTTAGAGTGGATAGATCCTAGCACGCACTCCGAACCATACCAGTGAATCTAACAGGGTGTTAGCATCTAATCACCGGATACACAGTTTTGCGGTCAACTGTTTATTATTCTGTGGCCTGCCTGGAACAGGGAGAAGGTGAGGTAGAGCTGCTGGATCAATAACTGCCCCGATAAACAAACAGGCCTGGTGAGCAGCAGAGACCTTGGGATGGATCTGTTTTCTCAGGGACTCCTTAAGAGGCGGGTGGGGTGCAGATCCTCTCTGTGCCCCCAAGAATCGGGCAGTAGCTTTTTAACAGTGACACATTTTATTAAATTTTAAGCAGAATACATTCCAAAAGAATATACACCCCCCCAAAAAAAATAATAATTTGGGGGAAAACCCTCCAACCCTCCTCCAAAGAAAACAGGAAGAAAAAAGGGGGGGGGCAGAGAGGAAGAAAAAGAGAATATATTTCAACTATCTTCTGTGGCTAGTATGGAACTGATTTCTTATGGAACTGATATGGGCTGTTGAGCACCGACTTTTGACTGTTTTGTAGGTAATTGATTGTTTACTGTTTATTGTTTTATGTATGGCATGTTGTCTCTATGCTCGCAGCCCTGATCCCAAGTTGGAAGGATGGGACACAAATCTAATAAATAAATAAATAAATAAATATAAATAAAGAGTACAGTTAAATTACTCATTCTCTCTAACATAAATGGGAAAAAACCCCTCTTGGGCAGTAGCATTAAGCAGGGCCCTTCTGTCCACAGCTTCCAACTCTCTCTCTGGCTCTCTTTTTCCCTGGCCCCACACGGTTTCCCAGCTCCCCACCAGTGTTTCCTCTAAGCTGAGTTAAGTGTGAGCCAGCTCACAGCTTTTTAGCCTCGGGCTCACACATTTTTGTCTTGGCTCAGGAAGGAGGGGCTCTAGATCAGACTAATTGATGCAGCAGCCAAATCACCTGTTCACCAGTGTTCCCTCTAAGCTGGGTTAGTGTGAGCTTATCTTGCAACTTTTTAGCCTCCAGCTGATACATTTTTGTCTTAGCCCAGGAAGGGGGCTCCAGAGCAAACTAATTAATGCAGTCGCCCAATCGCTTGCTACCAATTTTTAAGGCCAGCAGCTTGCAAAGTAGAATCTTTGCTCACAAGACCCCCACATCTTAGAGGGAGCGTTGAGACCCAGTGTTCCCTCTAAGCTGAGTCCGGGTGGGCCAGATCACAGCTTTTTAGCCTCCGGCTCACACATTGTTTGTCTTAGCCCAGGAAGGATATGAACATAAGAATATAAGAGAAGCCAATGTTGAATCAGGCCAATGGCCCATCTAGTCCAACACTCTGTCTCATAGCGGCCAAAATATACCAGGTGCCATCAGGAGGTCCGGCAGTGGAGCCAGGGCACCAGAAGCCCTCCCACTGCTGCCCCCTCCAGCACCAAGAATAGAGTGCATCACCTGCCCCAGACTGAGAGTTCCCATCTATAGCCTGTGGCTAATAGCCACTGATGGACTTCTGCTCCGTATGTTTATCTAATTTCCTCTTGAAACTGTCCATGCTTGTAGCTGCCACCACCTCCTGTGGCAGTGAATTCCATGTGTTAATCACTCTTTGGGTGAAGAAGGGCTTCCTTTTCTCTGTTCTAACCCGACTGGCTCAGCAATTTCATGGAGTGCCTATGAGTTCTTGTATTGTGAGAAAGGGAGAAAAGTACTTCTTTCTCAACTTGCTCAATCCCATTCATAATCTTATAAACCTCGATCATGTCACCCCTCAGCCGTCGTTTCTCCAAGCTAAAGAGCCCCAAGCGTTTTAACCTTTCTTCATAGGGAAGGTGTTCCCGCCCTTTTATCATTCTAGTTGCCCTTCTCTGCACTTTTTCCAATGCTATAATATCCTTTTTGAGATGTGGTGACCAGAACTGTACACAGTATTCCAAATGAGGTCGCACCAATGATTTATACAGGGGCATGATGATACTGGCTGATTTGTTTTCAATTCCCTTCCTAATAATCCCCAGCATAGCGTTGGCCTTCTTTATTGCAGCTACACCCTGTCTAGAGATTTTCATTGAGTTATCCACTACTACTCCAAGATCTCTCTCTTGGTCCTTCTCTGCCAGTTCATGTGTCTCCAGAGCAAACTAATTGATGCAACAGCCCAGTCGCTGGCTCCCAACTTTTAAGGCCAGCAGCTCGCAAAGTAGAATCTTTGCTCACAAGACCCCCACAGCGCAGAGGGAGCCTTGAGACGACCAGTGTTCCCTCTAAGCTGAGTCCGTGTGAGCCAGCACAGAGGTTTTTTAGCCTCTGGCTGACACATCTTTGTCTCGCCTCAGGAAGGGAGGGCTCCGGAGCAAACTTAATTGACGCAGCGGCCCGAATGCTCGCTCGCAACTTCAGTGCCAGGGGCTCACAAAATGGATTCTTTGCTCACAGGACTCCGCGGCTTAGCGGAGCATTGGCCACCTCCCCGGATTTTCTGGCTACCGCCCTGGCCGTCGAGTCCCTCGACGGGCTCCTGGCATGGAAAGCGTCTCCTTTCTGCTCCGCTGCCGCGGACGCCACGCGGTTCCGTCTGGCCGCGCAGCAAACGACCCGACCGGAGGGAAGCGGCGCGGCGCCGGATCGCATCGCAGCTCAGAAACCCTCCTCTGGGGACTTCTTTCTGGAGGAAAGGGAAAGTGGGAGTCCCGCGGAGGGAAAAACAAGTTCGCGTCTCCGTCCGGGTCTGGGGGATTCCCCCGGGGGCGGAGGGTTATTCCCCAGAGCGAGCGAGCGAGCGCAGTGGACCTCCCCGCCCAATCAGCTCCCAGAGCCCAGACCGCATCACCAGTTGCAGGCAGGCTCCGGCTCAAAACACGGAGGAAGGAGGACTCTGCCTGGCTGGCCTTGCTTCAGCCAGCAGGAGGGAATCCAGTTCTGTCCAGAAGTGCTGGCCCGGGAGAGGCACTCTGCATATGCTAGCCCCCTAGCTAACATGGGGCACACGGGGCCCGGCCCCCAGTATTTCTTCTGGCCCCCCTCCCTACCAGGCTGCCCCCAAAGTGCCCCCACTTGCCACCTGCACTGTGCTTTGATTTAATTAGCTGGCCCTAGGCCCCCTTCTGAAAAATTCCCTAGCTACAGGGCATCCTTCTCCACCTCCTGCCAGGGATTAGGCCCCGTGAAGCACCTTCGTCTGTCTACCAAGGCCCCCCCCCTACCAAGGGGACAGATTCCCCCGCCTGGGTCCCAGCAGCAAAGGGGTCTCGCCAGCCAGGGCAAAGCAGCAGATTTGGGAGGGGAGGTGTTTCAGGCCTCCCTTTAGGGCTGATTGCCCTGGAAGTCCCAGGCGAAAATGTTGCTTCTTTTTGGGAGGTGGGGATTGTTGCAAGGTAACTCCTGTGTGGAAACCTTCCAGGGAGCAGAAAGGGAGCACAGTTGCTGGGGGGGGGGAAGCGGGGCTCCAACCTGGCTCCTTCAGGCGCTAGATTTCTGCTTGCAGGGAGTGGAGGTGCCATTCTGGAAACAATGCCATCATGGAGCCAAAAATCCTAACTGTAAATACACATTGATGGGGTACGAACGGGCAGAGACTGACCAAGAGAGAGATCTTGGAGTCGTAGCAGATAACTCCCTGAAAATGTCAAGACAGTGTGCAACTGCGATAAAAAAGGCCAACGCTATGCTGGGGATTATTAGGAAGGAAATGGAAAACAGATCAGCCAGTATCATCATGCCCCTGTATAAATCATTGGTGCGACCTCATTTGGAATACTGTGTACAGTTCTGGTCGCCACACCTCAAAAAGGATGCTGTAGCTTTGGGAAAAGTGCAGAGAAGGGCGACTAGAATGATAAAAGGGTTGGAGAACGTTCCCTATAAAGAAAGGTTAAAGCGCTTGGGGATAGACCAGGGAGAGAAAGAGGTCCTTTTCTCCCTTTCTCACGAGACAAGAACTGGTGGGCACTCCATGAAATTGCTGAGCAGCCGGGTTAGAACAGATAAAGGAAGTACCCAAAGAGGGAT
Organism: Gekko gecko; assembly: GCA_029375565.1. NCBI lineage: Eukaryota > Metazoa > Chordata > Lepidosauria > Squamata > Gekkonidae > Gekko > Gekko gecko. The sequence continues at coordinate 986,935 of JAPDNY010000002.1, read as the reverse complement.
TAATACATGGAATTCACTGCCACAGGAGGTGGGTGGTGGCTACAAGCATGGACGGCTTCAAGAGGGAATTATGGAGCAGAGGTCCATCAGTGGCTATTAGCCACAAGGTATAGATAGGAGCTCTCGGTCTGGGGCAAGTGAGGCTCTGTATTCTTGGTGCTTGGGGGGGGGCAGCAGTGGGAGGGCTTCTAGTATCCTGGCCCCACTGATGGACCTCCTGAGGGCACCTGGTCTTTTTGGCCACTGTATGACACAGAGAGTGTTGGACCGGATGGGCCACTGGCCCGATCCAACATTGGCTTCTTTTATGTTCTTACATCCCGGGCGAAAACATTGCTTCTTTTAGGGAGGGTGTTGCAGGGTAAGTGCTGCGTGGAGACCTTCTGGCGAGCAGAAAGTGAGCACAGTTGCTGGGGGGGGGATGAAGCGGGGCTCCAGCCTGGCTCCTTCAGGTGCTAGCTTTCTGCTTGCAGGGAGCGGAGGCACCATTACGGAAACAGCAACCTCCCCCTTGCATTCTGCCCCTGCGGCCTTCAGAAGGATCCTGCAGGAGATGACGCCATCAACGCTCTGGGAATCTCTTGAACAGCTCGGAGGGGGTGCACAGAGAGAGAGAGAGAGACCCCCCGAAAATCCCCGGGGCTCGCCTGCCTCCTGAGCCCGTAGGCCAAGAGTCAGATGAACCTCTCCCCCTCCTCCTGTGCCAGAAGACGCTTCCTCTTGGCCACTTGGCTGAGCAGCAGAGGGGACGCGGCAGAGAAGCGCTCGGGTTTCGCTTCATCTCTGCCCCCCAAGCGGAACCCAGCGTTTGGGGAAACGAAAGAGAGAAGCTGGCCGCGATCCAAGAGGCTGTGTCCGCCACACAGCAAAATCCACTCCGGCCTCCAGGACGAGGACGCCCGTGAGCAGGAACCGGGGCCTCCAGGGTGTGGGGAGAAGCCCAACGCCGCAGGACGGAAGCCCAGGCCCCCGGGCAGGATGAGTCCCCGGGCACGACTGCCCCCCACCTGCAGTTCTGGCATTTCTGGGCTGTCCCCTTCACAGCACCACAGCTCTCCAAAGGGGCTCAGAGGAGGCAAAGGGAGACCCCCCCCAAGTGTGGTTTGGTCGCAGAGGAAAGGGAAGTCCCCAGTGCGAGTCTCGCCTCTCCCAGGAACTCACTAACCAAAGGCCTCTTAGGCGGACTGGGGGGGACCTTTTCTGGCCCTTTTCAGTATATGTGTGTGTGGGGATAAAGATATGCACCTACTTTACAGGGTTGTCGTAAGAACTTTTGAACACAATATACACGTGAAGCTCTAGATGAATCCTAAGTGAATCAGTGTCAGGAGGAGCACTGGTCAGGGATGCTCTAGGTCCTCTTTCACACATATTGTGTGGCTCCCGGCAAGGTGGCTGGGGAAGCGAAGGGGAGGCATACCCTTCCTTCCTTCCTTCCTTCCTTCCTTCCTTCCTCCCTCCCTCCCTCCCTCCCTCCCTCCCTCCCTTCCTCCCTCCCTCCCTTCCTCCCTCCCTTCCTCCCTCCCTTCCTCCCTCCCTCCCTTCCTTCCTCCCTCCCTTCCTTCCTCCCTCCCTTCCTCCTCCCTCCCTTCCTCCCTTCCTCCCTTCCTCTCTCCCTCCCTTCCTCCTCCCTCCCTTCCTCCCTCCCTTCCTCCCTTCCTCCCTCCCTCCCTTCCTCCCTCCCTTCCTTCTTCCCTCCCTTCCTCCTCCCTCCCTTCCTTCCTCCCTTCCTCCCTCCCTTCCTCCCTCCCTCCCTTCCTTCCTCCCTTCCTCCCTTCCTCCCTCCCTCCCTTCCTTCCTCCTCCCTCCCTTCCTTCCTCCCTTCCTTCCTTCCTCCCTCCCTTCCTCCTCCCTTCCTTCCTCCCTCCCTTCCTTCCTCCCTCCCTTCCTCCTCCCTCCCTTCCTCCCTTCCTCCCTCCCTCCTCCCTCCCTCCCTTCCTTCCTCAGCCTTCCATGCTACAAGAATTCCTTCCTTACTCTCGCTCTCTTTTCTTTCTCTTTCTCTCTTTCTTTCCACCTCCCTCCCTCCCTCTCTGACAAATAAATATCATTATCAAACAAATAATTATCATGATCAATATCTGTTTTTACCCCCTTTTGCTTTTATTTTTGGCAGTCTTGTATAATGTTAATAAAAAAGCCAATTTGCATATCTTTAAATAAAAATGTACCGGAGCTGTGGTGGCTCAAGTGGTTAAGACGCTGAACTGCAGGCTGTGGAAGGTCAGTAGTTCGGCAGTTCAAGACCTGAGAGTGCCGCATGACGGAGTGAGCTCCCGTCTCTGGTTCCAGCTCCTGCCAACCTAGCAGTTCGAAAGCAAGAAATTGCAAGTAGATAAATAGGTACCGCTTCGGTGGGAAGGTAACAGCGTTCCATGCACCTTGGTGTTTAGTCATGCCGGCCACATGACCACGGAAACGTCTTCGGACAGCGCTGGCTCTTCGGCTTTGAAACGGAGATGAGCACCGCAACCCTAGAGTCGGATTCGACTGGCTTTCGAGCAAGGGAACCTTTACCTTCACAAATAAAAATGTACTTGTAATAGCTGTTCATGTCTTGCGGCTCTCAAACCTCTGACATTTATTCTGTGTGGATCTGGCGTTGAGCAAGGTTGGCCACCCCCTGCTCTAGGCTGATCCTGCACTGAGCAGTGGGCTGGACTAGATGGCCTCTAGGACCCCTTCCAACTCTGTGATTCTGTGACTCTTCCAGCCGGGGGCAAAACCAGGGTCCAGAAAGCCAGTCAAAAAAGCAACATCCCTATACAGGAAAGGCAGGTGGAGGGAAATCATTTGCCCGCTGAGCTCCGGAGTCAGCCTGCTTTGCTTCTCGAATGCCCGTCAGAAGAGAACAGGTTCTGGCACCTCCGGGCATCCGTTCTCTCCCTGCCTTTGAACCAAGCCTTGCAGTAGGCACAGCTCTGGCCTGCAAGGGATTCTGGAACGTGCCTTAGAGGGACTGGCCGCATGAGGCCTCTCCACTTCAGGCACTAAAAGAGACTCAGTGTGGAAGGACCGGGCAGTGAGGTTCACACCCACACCCATAGATCAGGATGGGTAGGCATCTTAAGTCTGTCCGTCACAGCAGAAAAGAGCCAGAGTCCAGGAGCACAATTTGTGGCAGCCGGCAGGGGAGGAGATTTCCTGAGTCCCGGCTCACTTCTTCATACACAGCTAGAACGGGAGTCCATTTGCCCTTATACCTTGGAGAGCAGAGTGACATTAGAAACCGCAACATTCAAAAACCAGTGAGGGACCGGTATTTTAACCTTCCAGGACATTCAGCGGCTGCTGACTTACAATCAGCAGTTCTCTTGCGAAAGGAATTTCAGATTAGAGAGAGAGAGACTGCCGAACTGCAGTTGATAACGAAGCTCGATATGACGCATCCTCCTGGACCGAATCGAGACCTGGGTTTCCTATCTCATGACCCATGCCGATTTCTCCACGCCTACGACCCCTCTGCATATCACACTTAATCCGATCGTGCCTGCTGTTGTCATTCACCTGCTATTGTCATTTGGCTTCTGAAATTACTCCACTTTCCAACATACAGCTGCTTCTGAAGAACTGAGCGGTGACTCATGAACGCCCTGACACAAATTGTGCTAGCCTTTAAGGTGCTCCTAGACTCTTGCTATGTTCTACTGACAGGCCCAAGGAGGCAGCCCTTGGCCTGCAGTGGTAGATGCATGTGAGAGAGCCACACTGTGCAACTGCCATCCCTCCTCTGACCACCAGGGGGCAGCCCTTCTCCACACATGGACCAGCTCAGACGGGATTTCCACCAAAGCAGAGGCCAGTATTGCCTTAAACTGCCTCGGAAACGGGGCTCTGCTCCTCCGCCTGGTGTTGAAAGGTCTCCTGGACTGACCGGCCTCCTCCTGCCCAGTTTGATGTGGTGAATAAAAGCGCGGACTCTAATCTGGGAGAACTGGGTTTGACTCCCCACTTCTCCACATGGAGCTGCTGCTGGTGTGACCTTGGGTCAGTCAAAAGTTCTCTCAGAGATGTTCTCGCAAGGGCAGTTTTGGAAGGAGCTCTCTCAGCCCCACCTACCTCACAGGGTGTCTGTTGTGGATAAGAGCATGATCTCTAATCTGGGAGAACTGGGTTTGATTCCCCACTTCTCCACATTCAGCTGCTGGTGTGACCTTGAGTCTGACATAAGTTCTCTCAGAGCTGTTCTCGCAAGGGCAGTTCTGGAAAGAGCTCTCTCAGCCCACCTACCTCACAGGGTGTCTGTTGTGGATAAGAGCGTGGACTCTAATCTGGGAGAAGTGGGTTTGATTCTCCACTTCTCCACATTCAGCTGCTGGTGTGACCTTGGGTCCAACATAAGTTCTCTCAGAGCTGTTCTCGCAAGGGCAGTTCTGGAAAGAACTCTCTCAGTCCCACCTACTTCATAGGGTGCCTGTTGTGGATAAGAGCATGATCTCTAATCTGGGAGAGCTGGATTTGACTCCCCACTCCTCCACATTCAGCTGCTGGTGTGACCTTGGGTCCGACATAAGTTCTCTCAGAGCTGTTCTCGCAAGGGCAGTTCTGGAAAGAGCTCTCTCAGCCCCACCTACCTCACAGGGTGTCTGTTGTGGATAAGAGCATGGTCTCTAATCTGGGAGAACTGAGTTTGATTCCCCACTTCTCCACATGCAGCTGCTGGTGTGACCTTGAGTCCAACATGAGTTCTCTCAGAGCTGTTCTCGCAAGGGCAGTTCTGGAAAGAGCTCTCTCAGCTCCACTCCCTCACAGGGTGCCTGTTGTGGAGAGGGGAAGGGAAAGGAGTTTGTAAACTGTTCTGAGACTCTGAGTGAAGGGCGGGGTATAAATCCAATCTTCTCCTCTTCTTCTTCTTCCTCCACTTCTTCCTCCTCTTCTTCTCCTTCTCCTTCTCTCAGAACTCTCTCAGCCCCACCTACCTCACAAAATATCTGTTGTGGGGAGAGGAAGGGAAAGGAGATTGTAAGCCCCTCTGAGACTCCAAGCGAAGGGCGGGGTATATAAATCCAATCTCCTCCTCAGAGGAAGAGGAGGAGGAAAGGATTGCTCCAAAACTTGTGTATTCCGACAGCAACAGAAGAGACCTGAAGAGAACTTTCTCGCCTCGCCTGTTCTCCTCAGGGTCTCAAAGGGCAAAGTGGCAACGGCTCTATGCCCTCCACTAGCCACGTCTGACTTGTGAGCCTGTTCTTCACCTCTGTCAGGACTAGAGATGTGAAGGCCTGGGAAAAAAACGGAAAAATTCGGGGAAATAATGGTTTATTTCCGGTTTTTTCCCTGAAACTTTTTTTGTTTTTTTTTCTGAAAAATTGAAAAAAGAAAAGAAAAGAAATTGGATTATGGAACGTGATCACGACAGATGCAACAGAGTAGCTGCAGAAGCAGAGACTGAAACTGATACTGATAATTACAGCTCAGAAAATTATTCTGGTCAAATTTCATGCCCAGTCATTGAAACTTAGTCCCTCACTCCCTTCTGTACACTTCCCCCTCTTCAGTTCTTTTTATGAGAATGGGTGTTTTAATTTTTATTTAATACTGTGGAGGGGAAATATGAATAATTGTTACTTCTGGATTTTTTAAAAATTGTTTTGTGGAAGTTTTTTTTCTCTGTTCCACACAAACTAGTAAACATTTCAGGATATTGTTGCTCCATTTGTTACGATTACAAATAAATATCATTTAAAAAGTAAATTCTGTTTGTAATAATTGTTTGGATAACCCTATATTCTTAATATGCTAATTGTGATAATTTCATGACAAGTAAAATTTTATGTTCCTAAAGTAACAGAAGGACTTTCATTCTGGAAAAGAAAAAAACAAGTGCAAATGTTAGAACGGATAAAAGGAAGTCCTTCTTCACCCAAAGAGTGGTTAACATATGGAACTCACTGCCACAGGAGGTGGTGGCAGCTACGAGCATGGACAGTTTCAAGAGGGAATTAGATAAACACCTGGAGCAGAAGTCCATCAGTGGCTATTAGCCACAGGGTATAGATGGGAACTCTCAGTCTGGGGCAGGTGATGCACTCTATTCTTGGTGCTGGAGGGGGCAGCAGTGGGAGGGCTTCTAGTGTCTTGGCCCCACTGCTGGACCTCCTGATGGCACCTGGTATACTTTGGCCGCTGTGTGACAGAGTGTTGGACTGGATGGACCATTGGCCAGATTCAACATTGGCTTCTCTTATGTTCTTATGTGAACTCTCGGTCTGGGGCAAGGGGTGCTCTGTATTCTTGGTGCTTGGGGGGGGGTCAACAGTGGGAGGGCTTCTGGTGTCCTGGCCCCACTGCTGGACCTCCTGATGGCACCTGGTATATTTTGGCCGCTGTGTGACAGAGTGTTGGACTAGATGGGCCACTGGCCTGATTCAACACTGGCTTCTCTTATGTTCTTATGTAAATGTAGCCGTTTTTTCAATTTTTCCAAGATTTTCCATTTTTTTCCAGGAAAAAAATGGTGTTTTTTCCTGAGCTTCAAAATTCCCGTAAATTTTATATCTCTAGTCAGGACTAGGACCTGTGGTGGCTCAAGTGGTTAAGATGCTGAACTGCAGGCTGTGGAAGGTCAGTAGTTCAGCAGTTCGAGACCCGGGTGCCGGCCACATGACCACGGAAACGTCTTCGGACAGCGCTGGCTCTTCGGCTTTGAAACGGAGATGAGCACCACAACCCTCGTGTCGGCTTTTGAGCAAGGGAACCTTTACCTTTATAGTCAGGACTAAAGGCCTCCGCGGCCTGTTGGAGCTAAAGGCGTCTCTCTCTCTCTCTGACCTCTAGAAGGCTCCCACCAGAGACTCCATTTTATTTTTAAACATCTGACTACATTTCCACATGAAGCGGCCTTCTAGGGAACCACCAGTCCCTGGGTCCATCGCAGTCAGTAATGCAGGCGTTCCCCAGGGGGGCTCGGATCGAGAAGGGTCAGCGACGTGAGTCAGTCTGTCTGTAGCAGGAGAGAAGAGCCGGAGTCTAGAAGCACCTTCAAGACAAACCAAATATGTGGCAGGGGAGAGGCTGGGGTGAGTCACGGCTCACTTCTTCAGGTACAGCGAGATCCAGATGGCGTAGCCGTGTTGGTCCAAAGCAGCCAGACAAAGGTGCCGTGCACACGGAAGCTTAGACCAGGAGCAGTGTTCCCTCTCAGCTGAGAGAGTGTGAGCCAGCTTACAGTGTTTTAGCCTCCAGCTCACATTTTTTGTCTTCGCTCGGGAAAGAGGGCCCCGGAGCGAACTGATTTATGCAGCAGCCCAATCGCCGGCTCACAACTTTCATGCCAGTAAGCTCACAAAGTATGATGTTTGCTCACAAGACTCCGCAGCTTAGAGGGGGCGTCGGTGAGGGATAAAACTTTGTTGGTCTTAAAGGTGGCCCCCTGGACTCCCAACTTTGTTTAGAAGAGGAGATTGGATTTCTACCCCGCCCTTCACTCGGGAGTCTCAGAGCAGCTTACAAACTCCTTTCCCTTCCCCTCCCCACAACAGACACCCTGTGAGGTAGAAGAAGAGAAGAGATTGGATTTCTACCCTTTCCTTCCCTACTCAAAGGTGTCTCAGAGCGGCTTACAAACTCCTTTCCCTTCCCCACAACAGACACCCTGTGAGATAGAAGAAGAAGAAGAGATTGGATTTCTACACCACCCTTTACTCGGGAGTCTCAGAGCAGCTTACAAACTCCCTTCCCTTCCCCTCCCCACAACAGACACCCTGTGAGATAGAAGAAGAAGAAGAGATTGGATTTATACCCCGCCCTTTACTCGGGAGTCTCAGAGCAGCTTACAAACTCCCTTCCCTTCCTCTTCCCACAACAGACACCGGTGAGATAGAAGAAGAAGAAGAGATTGGATTTATACCCCGCCCTTTACTCGGGAGTCTCAGAGCAGCTTACAAACTCCTTTCCCTTCCCCTCCCCACAACAGACACCCTGTGAGATAGAAGAAGAAGAAGAGATTGAATTTATACCCCGCCCTTCACTCGGGAGTCTCAGAGTGGCTTACAAACTCCTTTCCCTTCCCCTCCCCACAACAGACACCCTGTGAGATAGAAGAAGAAGAAGAGATTGGATTTATACCCCACCCTTCACTACCCAAAGGAGTCTCAGAGCGGCTTACAAACTCCTTTCCCTTCCCCTCTCCACAACAGACACCCTGTGAGGTAGAAGAAGAAGAAGAAGAAGAGATTGGATTTATACCCCACCCTTCACTACCCAAAGGAGTCTCAGAGCGGCTTACAAACTCCTTTCCCTTCCCCTCCCCACAACAGGCACCCTGGGAGGTAGAAGAAGAAGAGATTGGATTTATACCCTGCCCTTCACTACCCAAAGGAGTCTCAGAGCGGCTTACAATCTCCTTTCCCTTCCCCTCCCCATAACAGGCACCCTGTGAGGTAGAAGAAGAAGAAGAAGAGATTGGATTTATACCCTGCCCTTCACTACCCAAAGGAGTCTCAGAGCGGCTCACAAACTCCTTTCCCTTCCCTTCCCCTCCCCACAACAGGCACCCTGGGAGGTAGAAGAAGAAGAAGAGATTGGATGTATACCCCATCCTTCACTCGGGAGTCTCAAAGCGGCTCACAAACTCCTTTCCCTTCCCCTCCCCACAACAGACACCCTGTGAGATAGAAGAAGAAGAAGAGATTGGATTTATACCCCACCCTTCACTACCCAAAGGAGTCTCAGAGCGGCTTACAAACTCCTTTCCCTTTCCCTCTCCACAACAGACACCCTGTGAGGTAGAAAAAGAAGAAGAAGAGATTGGATTTATACCCGGCCCTTCACTACCCAAAGGCGTCTCAGAGCGGCTTACAAACTCCTTTCCCTTCCCCTCCCCACAACAGGCACCCTGGGAGGTAGAAGAAGAAGAAGAAGAGATTGGATTTATACCCTGCCCTTCACTACCCAAAGGAGTCTCAGAGCGGCTCACAATCCCCTTTCTGTTTCCCTCCCCACAAACAGACAGCCTGGGAGGTAGGTGGGGCTGAGAGAGCTCTGACAGAAACTGCTCTTTTTTCATGAACAGCTCTTATCAGAACTACGGTTTGCCCAAGGTCATCCAGCAGGTGCAAGTGGAGGAGTGGGGAATCAAACCTGGTCCTCCCAGATTAGAGACTGGATGTATACCCCGCCCTTCACTACCTAAAGGAGTCTCAGAGCGGCTTACAATCTCCTTCCCCTTCCCCTCCCCACAACAGACACCCTGTGAGGTAGGCAGGGCTGAGAGAGCTCTGACAGAAACAGCTCTTTTCCAAGAACAGCTCTTATCAGAACAATGGCTTGCCCAAGGCCATCCGACAGCTGTAAGTGGAGGAGTGGGGAATCAAACGCAGTTCTCCCAGATTAGAGTCCACGCACTTAACCACTACACCAAACTGGCTGTTTACACAGTCAGCCCCAAGATGTAAATTGACTGGTAGTTATTAGTATTGTACAAACTGGTTATTATTGTCCTTATTGCAATGTAATGAATACATAGGCCTCTTTTAGAATATCATAAATAACACACTATGCACTTTATAAGATGGAACAAATAGAACACAATTAACTTATAGGAAGGTTTCTGCAGTGTATATATTGGTTGTTTGACTCTTCTAACACTGCATCTCGAGTTTCTACTACTGGTCTTAGATGTTGCTGGGGATTGAACCTGGGACCTCCTGCAGGTAAAGAACCAAAGAAGAGCCCACTGGATCAGACTCAAGGCCTGGCCAGTCCAGTGTTCTGGTCGCAGAGTGGCCAACCGGCTGCGTCTAGAAAATCCACAAGGAGGATGCCTTGCCCCCGGCATTATCTTGTCTCGGCTCCCACCCCGGTAACAGATTTAAAGAGGCACAAATGCCTCCGGTCTGGGAAGGACTGTGCGACGGCCCCTCCCGACATTTCCCCAGTGAATCAGTTTCAAAGTATGCAGCCTGTCTTGAAGTGAGAGTTTTTAAGGCTTGTTTGGAGGAAAAATGCTCCCACCCCCACCCCCAAGTTCTGAGTATCAGGCAGAAATAAGCCATTGGTTACGATGCAAATTCTCGCTGACTCCCATTACTGCTCCCCCCCTGAAAACGTACGACAATTGACTTACATCACCCAGTAAGTTGCATGTTAAAACACAGAGCTGAACTTGTGTCCTTGTGTCCCACTATACCAAACTTTTTTTACCTCTGTCCATGTGAATCTTAATGCAGTCTTAGGATGCATTAACAGAAGCATTGCGTCCAGATCAGAGGAGGTGGTAGTCCCACTCTATTCTGCAATGGTCAGGCCTCACCTGGAGTCCTGTGTCCAGTTTCGGGCACCACATTTTAGAAAGGAGGTTGACAAGCTTGAGCGTGTCCGGAAGAGGGTGACCAGGATGGTGAGAGGGTTCGAATCCAAGTCTTATGAGGAAAGGCTGAAAGAGTTGGGCATGTCTAGCCTGGGAAAGAGAAGGCTTAGAGGGGACATGATTGCAGTCTTCAAGTATCTGAAGGGCTGTCATGTAAAAGATGGAGCAGATCTATTCTCTCTTGCTCCTGATTGCAAGACTAGATCTAATGGGTGGAAATTACAAGGGAGTTGTTACTGGCTAGATATCAGGAGAAACTTCTGAACTGTCAGAGTGGTTGAGCAGTGGAACAGTCTGCCTCGGGAGGTGGTGGATGCTCCTTCCCTGGACATTTTCAAGCGGAGGCTGGACGACCATCTTTCGGGTATGTTGTAGGGCTATCTTTCGGCTCCGCTCCTGCAGAGTGCAGGGGGTTGGACTGGATGACCTGCAAGGTCCCTTCCAACAACTCTATGATTCTATGAAGACAGCTGACCAGTCTTTGTGTGACCAGCCAGCCCTTCCCCACTTCCTCCTCTCTTTCTCGGAAGAAGAAGAAGAAGAGAAGAAGAAGAGATTGGATTTATACCCCGCCCTTCACTTGGAGTCTCAGAGCGGCTTACAAACTCCCTTCCCTTCCCCTCCCCACAACAGACACCCTGTGAGGTCAGTGGGGCTGAGAGAGCTCTTGACAGAAACTGCTCTTTTTTCAAGAACAGCTCTTATAAGAACTATGTTCTGATAAGAGACCTCCCCATCCTGACCGGGCTGAGATGGAGCGGGTTGCGGCCAACTGAAGTGGGAAAAATTGGGCTGCTCATGATCTATCCCTTGAGCTCCAAGAGCAACATGGGTCATAATCTATACCTCTGTTCTGACCGGGGCTCAGTCCTTGATCCTGTCTTCTGGGCTGATGCTTGGCCTTGGGAGAGGCCAGCCAAAAATGGGGTGTCGCTGAGACTACCTGGCCTGCTCTGAGGGGGAGCGTCCTCATCCCATTACCTGATTTTCTTGCTCCAGGTCCTCCACCAGCCAGAGTCTATGAATGTGGGGTTTGGGCCATGAGAGCTTTATGATCCCCCTCCATGTTTTCTGTTCTCAGAAATTTAATTACAAAGGCCCCAGAGGAGTAAGAAAGCGCCCATCTACTGCTGGGTGAAAATGATCAAGGAGGAAGAGAAGGAAGAGATTGGATTTATACCCTGTCCTTCACTCAGAGTCTCAGAGCGGCTTACAATCTCCTTTCCTTTCCCTTCCCCAGAATAGACACCCTTGTGAGGCAGGTGGGGCTGAGAGAGCTCTGAGAGAAACTGCTGGTGAGAGAACAGCTCGGAAAGAACTTGTGACTGACCCAAGGTCACACCAGCAGCTGCATGTGGAGGAGTGGGGAATCAAACTCGGTTCTCCCGGATTAGAGTCCGTGCATGTAACCACTACACCAGTCTGGGTCTCAGACTGGAAACTTAGGAGGAGGAGGAGGAGGAGGAGATTGGATTTATACCGTCCTTCACTCTGAGTCTCAGAGCGGCTTACAATCCCCTTTCCTTTCCCCTCCCCACAATAGACACCCTTTGTGGTAGGCGGGGCTGAGAGAGCTCTGACAGAAACTGTTGGTGAGAGAACAGCTCAGAGAGAACTTGTGACTGGCCCAAGGTCACACCAGCAGCTTCATGCAGAGGCGTGGGGAAATCAAACCCGGTTTTCCCAGATCAGAGTCCACGTTCCTAACCACTACACCAAAATGGGACTCTTGTCCGAGGAGCCAAGGATTGAAGCCCTTGAGTTTAAATTTAGACATTCCATGGCAGCCTTGCTGCGGGGAAACTGAGGCCGCTGTCTCTTCTGGAGGTGGCCGAGAAGATGAGAGGTTTGGGGCCTCGGGCTGAAAACGCCAGCGCTGCCTTTCTCCTCACAAACGAGGATACCCAAAACAGGTTCCTCAAAAACATGGGGGGAGTTATTTGCTGTTTTCACTGTTGCCGTAAGATGGCTTTATAGAAGAAGAAGAGATTGGATTTATACCCCGCCCTTCACTATCCAAAGGAGTCTCAGAGCAGCTTACAAACTCCTTTCCCTTCCGCTCCCCACAACAGACACCCTGTGAGGTAGAAGAAGAAGAAGAGATTGGATTTATACCCCGCCCTTCACTACCCAAAGGAGTCTCAGAGCAGCTTACAAACTCCTTTCCCTTCCGCTCCCCACAACAGACACCCTGTGAGGTAGAAGAAGAAGAAGAGATTGGATTTATACCCTGCCCTTCACTACCCAAGGGAGTCTCAGAGTGGCTTACAAACTCCTTTCCCTTCCGCTCCCCACAACAGACACCCTGTGAGGTAGAAGAAGAAGAAGAGATTGGATTTATACCCTGCCCTTCACTACCCAAAGGAGTCTCAGAGCAGCTTACAAACTCCTTTCCCTTCCGCTCCCGACAACAGACACCCTGTGAGGCAGAATAAGAAGAAGAGATTGGATTTATACCCCGCCCTTCACTACCCAAAGGAGTCTCAGAGCAGCTTACAAACTCCTTTCCCTTCCGCTCCCCACAACAGGCACCCTGTGAGGTAGAAGAAGAGAAGAGATTGGATTTATACCCCGCCCTTCACTACCCAAAGGAGTCCCAGAACGGCTTACAAACTACTTTCCCTTCCGCTCCCCACAACAGACACCCTGTGAGGTAGAAGAAGAAGAAGAGATTGGATTTATACCCCGCCCTTCACTACCCAAGGGAGTCTCAGAGCAGCTTACAAACTCCTTTCCCTTCCGCTCCCCTCAACAGACACCCTGTGAGGTAGAAGAAGAAGAAGAGATTGGATTTATACCCCGCCCTTCACTACCCAAAGGAGTCTCAGAGCAGCTTACAAACTCCTTTCCCTTCCGCTCCCCACAACAGACACCCTGTGAGGTAGAAGAAGAAGAAGAGATTGGATTTATACCCCGCCCTTCACTACCCAAAGGAGTCTCAGAGCAGCTTACAAACTCCTTTCCCTTCCGCTCCCCACAACAGGCACCCTGTGAGGTAGAAGAAGAGAAGAGATTGGATTTATACCCCGCCCTTCACTACCCAAAGGAGTCCCAGAACGGCTTACAAACTACTTTCCCTTCCGCTCCCCACAACAGACACCCTGTGAGGTAGAAGAAGAAGAAGAGATTGATTTATACCCCGCCCTTCACTACCCAAAGGAGTCTCCGAGCAGCTTACAAACTCCTTTCTCTTCCGCTCCCCACAACAGACACCCTGTGAGGTAGAAGAAGAAGAAGAGATTGGATTTATAACCTGCCCTTCACTACCCAAGGGAGTCTCAGAGTGGCTTACAAACTCCTTTCCCTTCCGCTCCCCACAACAGACACCCTGTGAGGTAGAAGAAGAAGAAGAGATTGGATTTATAACCTGCCCTTCACTACCCAAAGGAGTCTCCGAGCAGCTGACAAACTCCTTTCCCTTCCGCTCCCCACAACAGACACCCTGTCAGGTAGAAGAAGAAGAAGAGATTGGATTTATACCCCGCCCTTCACTACCCAAAGGAGTCTCAGAGCAGCTTACAAACTCCTTTCCCTTCCGCTCCCCACAACAGGCACCCTGTGAGGTAGAAGAAGAGAAGAGATTGGATTTATACCCCGCCCTTCACTACCCAAAGGAGTCCCAGAACGGCTTACAAACTACTTTCCCTTCCGCTCCCCACAACAGACACCCTGTGAGGTAGAAGAAGAGAAGAGATTGGATTTATACCCCGCCCTTCACTACCCAAGGGAGTCTCAGAGCAGCTTACAAACTCCTTTCCCTTCCGCTCCCCTCAACAGACACCCTGTGAGGTAGAAGAAGAAGAAGAGATTGGATTTATACCCCGCCCTTCACTACCCAAAGGAGTCTCAGAGCAGCTTACAAACTCCTTTCCCTTCCGCTCCCCACAACAGACACCCTGTGAGGTAGAAGAAGAAGAAGAGATTGGATTTATACCCCGCCCTTCACTACCCAAAGGAGTCTCAGAGCAGCTTACAAACTCCTTTCCCTTCCGCTCCCCACAACAGGCACCCTGTGAGGTAGAAGAAGAGAAGAGATTGGATTTATACCCCGCCCTTCACTACCCAAAGGAGTCCCAGAACGGCTTACAAACTACTTTCCCTTCCGCTCCCCACAACAGACACCCTGTGAGGTAGAAGAAGAAGAAGAGATTGGATTTATACCCCGCCCTTCACTACCCAAAGGAGTCTCAGAGCAGCTTACAAACTCCTTTCCCTTCCGCTCCCCACAACAGACACCCTGTGAGGTAGAAGAAGAAGAAGAGATTGGATTTATACCCCGCCCTTCACTACCCAAAGGAGTCTCAGAGCAGCTTACAAACTCCTTTCCCTTCCGCTCCCCACAACAGGCACCCTGTGAGGTAGAAGAAGAGAAGAGATTGGATTTATACCCCGCCCTTCACTACCCAAAGGAGTCCCAGAACGGCTTACAAACTCCTTTCCCTTCCCCTCCCCACAACAGACACCATGTGAGGTAGGTGGGGCTGAGAGAACTTCTGACAGAAACTGTCCTTGAGAGAACAGCTGTGCCAGAGCTTGTGACTGACCCAAGGTCACATCAGCAGGTGCAAGTGGAGGAGTGGGGAATCAAACCTGGTTCTCCCAGATTAGAGTCCACGTACTTAACCACTACACCAAAATGGCTCCTCCTTTTTAACAAAAAGTTTATAGCTTCTCCTGTTTAGCAAAAAATAAATTAATAGGCAATTTCCTGCCCTTTTTTTCCATAAGGTCTGACTCTCTACATCCACCTTGGGCCGTTGCCTCCTTTTGCAAATCCCCTGACAGAAACGCAGAACACACTACGGCGGGGTTTAGCCAGCAGACAAAGTCCAGTAGGGGAGATCTGCCTTAAACCAAAGATATATCCAGTACAACGGCCATCGAACCCGATGTTTCTGCGGGCAGAAGGGGAAGAAAAAGGCATGCAAATCCCCACACACATACACCATGCGGAGAGGCATCTTACATGCCTGGACGCGAGGAGCTGCATATCCCCTGTTCGGATCCTTCCAATCCATTTAGCTAAACATTTCCACCCCACCTTTTCTCATGCTTCAATATTCCAGTTTCTCTCCAGATCGTATAAATCTTTCGCCTTTCATCTTGGTGCAGGACAAACTGTGAGGATGCCCTTAACAAGCACACTACTTGCAGCAGGGATTGTGGGACAGTCGTGTGAAGGAGGAGGAGGAAGAGAAGAAGAGGAGGAAGAGGAAGAGGAAGAGGAAGAAGAGGAGGAGATTGCATTTATATTGTGCCCTTCACTCAAGAGTGGCTTACAAACTCTTTTCCCTTCCCCTCCCCAGAACACCACTCTGATGGCAGAAAGTGAAGAGGACCTAAAGAGCCTCTTGCTCAGGGTGAAAGAGGAGAGCGCAAAAGTGGGCTTGAAGCTCAACATCAAAAAAACTAAGATCATGGCATCTGGCCCCATCACTCCTTGGCAAATAGAAGGGGAAGTCGCAGAAGTAGTGACAGACTTCACGTTCCTAGGATCCCAGATCACTGCAGAGGGTGACTGCAGCCATGAAATTAAAAGACGCCTGCTCCTTGGGAGGAAAGCGATGGCAAACCTAAACAGCATGATAAAAAGCAGAGACATCACCTTGCCAACAAAAGTCCACATGGTCAAAGCGATGGTATTCCCCGTAGCAATGTATGGCTGCGAGAGTTGGACTATAAGGAAGGCCGAGCGCCGAAGAATAGATTCTCTTGAACTGTGGTGCTGGAGAAGACTCTTGAGAGTCCCCTGGACTGCAAGGAGGTCAAATCAGTCAATCCTAAAAGAAATCAACCCTGACTGTTCCCTGGAAGGCCAGATCCTGAAGCTGAAGCTCAAATACTTTGGCCACCAAATGAGAAGGGAGCATTCACTGGAGAAGACCCTGATGCTGGGAAAGACGGAAGGTCAAAGGAGAAGAAGGGGACGGCAAATGATGAGATGGTCAGACAGTGTCATCGATGCAACGAACATGAAATTGAGCAAACTTCAGCGGACAGCGGAAGACGGGAGGGCCTGGCGTGATCTGGTCCATGGGGTCGCGAAGAGTCAGACTTGACTGTGCGACTGAACAACAACAACCCCACAACAGACACCCTGTGAGAGCTCTTGAGAGGACTGCCCTTTCCCTATGAGGAAAGGCTGAGGTGCTTGGGGCTCTTTAGTTTGGAGAAAAGACAGCTGAGGGGTGACATGATTGAGGTTTATAAGATTAAGTTGCTGAGCAGTCAGGTTAGAACGGGTAAAAGGAACTCCTTCACCCAAAGAGTGATTAACACATGGAATTCACAGCCACAGGAGGTGGTGGCGGCTACAAGCATGGATGGCTTCAAGAGGGAATTAGATAAACATCTGGAGCAGAAGTCCACCAGTGGCTCAGCCACAAGGTATAGATAGGAACTCAGGGGCAAGTGATGCTCTGTATTCTTGGTGCTTGGAGGGGGCAGTAGTGGGAGGGGGCTTCTAGTCTCCTGGCCCCACTGCTGGACCTCCTGATGGCCCCTGGTCTTTTTGGCCACCGTGTGACACAGAGAGTGTTGGACTGGATGGGCCCTTGGCCTGATCCAACATGGGCTTCTCTTATGTTCTTATGTCAGAACTATGGCTCGCCCAAGCGGAGTGGGGAATCAAACCCAGCTGCGAGTGGAGGAGTGGGGGACCAAACCCAGTTCTCCCAGATTAGAGTACGCACACTTAACCACGACACCAAACTGGCTCCACTACACCAGACAACAGTTACAGGTAGGCAATGTGCCTTTACTGCTTCACGATCACTGTGCCTCACACGGATGGCGTAGACCAGCATGCTCTCCCCTGGAAGTGGGTGCAGAAGCTAGTTCAGAGAAGGCAGATTGGAGAAGCCCTTGACCAAAGGAAGTGTCTCCACACGTTTTTGTGTCAAGTGCATAGTGTTTCACAATGGTCGCGGGACGTGCCCCAGTAGCCGTTGGCAAAGTTCTGGAAACAGAATTCACTTGGCAAAGTCCAGGAAGCAGGATTCGCTTGGCAAAAGCAGGCAACGTGGCCGCAGACCTGACCAAGTACGCCTCAGGTTAGAACTGTGGTGGTCTCCATGGCAGCTGAAAGGCCAAATCAATGCTATGGGAGACCCTTCAGCGGAGTCAGGAGACAACCTCAGGGGAAGGCCTCAGCCTCCAGGCCCTGTTGTTGGCCCTCCAGAAGAACTAGTTGGCCCCTGTGTGAGACGGGAGGCTGGACTAGATAGACGGTTGGCCTGATCCAGCAGAGCTCTTCTGATGTTCTTATAAAGTCTCTGTGAAGACACAGGTCGGCCTTTATGACCACCCGCACAGGCTATGAAGAGTCCCACAGGAGGGAAGGTGGTCCATAAAGGAAGCCCATCCCATCCCAACATCAAGTGAGTGCAGGGTCCTTTCTGCTTTGTACTTAGGAGAAGGGGAAAAGGTAGGTGAGATGCGGTCCTGGTTCAGGCGGAAGTCTGAGACGACTTTGGGGGAGAAAACGAAACATCTGCACATCATGTGACCTCGTTGTGACAAAAGTGAGGAACGGTGATGTAGGAATAGCTATGACATCAACACCCTTCTCTTTGCTGATTCAGGAGGGTCGCCATGTTGGTCTGAAGCAACAGAACACGGAAGCTTAAGAACATAAGAGAAGCCATCTTGGATCAGGCCAACGGCCCGTCCAGTCCAACACTCTGTGTCACACAGTGGCCACAAATACCAGGTGCCATCAGGACATCCACCAGCGGGGCCAGAATTCCAGAAGCCCTCCCACTGTTGCCCCCCCAAAGCACCAAATTATATAGAGCATCACTGCCCCACACATAAGGGTGTAAGAGAAGCCATGTTGGATCGGGCCAATGGCCCATCCAGTCCAACACTCTGTGTCATACAGTGGCCAAAACCCAGGGGCCCTCAGAAGGTCCACCAGCAGGGCCAGGACTCCAGAAGCCCTCCCACTGTTGCTCCCCCAGCATCAATTACATAGACCATCGCTGCCCCACACATAAGAGAAGCCATGTTGGATCGGGCCAATGGCCCATCCAGTCCAACACTCTGTGTCATACAGTGGCCAAAACCCATCAGGAGGTCCACCAGCAGGGCCAGGACTCCAGAAGCCCTCCCACTGTTCCTCCCCCAGCATCAATTACATAGACCATCGCTGCCCCACACATAAGAGAAGCCATGTTGGATCGGGCCAATGGCCCATCCAGTCCAACACTCTGTGTCATACAGTGGCCAAAACCCATCAGGAGGTCCACCAGCAGGGCCAGGACTCCAGAAGCCCTCCCACTGTTCCTCCCCCAGCATCAATTACATAGACCATCGCTGCCCCACACATAAGAGAAGCCATGTTGGATCGGGCCAATGGCCCATCCAGTCCAACACTCTGTGTCATACAGTGGCCAAAACCCAGGGGCCATCAGGAGGTCCACCAGCGGGGCCAGGACTCCAGAAGCCCTTCCACTTTTGCTCCCCCAGCATCAATTACATAGATCATCACTGCCCCACACATAAGGACATAAGAGAAGCGATGTTGGATCAGGCCAGCGGCCCATCCAGTCTAGCCCCCCCCAAAACCCCAACCAGGTGCCATCAGGAGGTCCACCAGCGGGGCGAGAATTAAACTTTGTTGGTCGTCAAAGTGCCCTGGACTCAGACTTCCCTTGCCGAATTTGCAAGCTAACCGAGAGTTCAAGTACTTTTCACTATCAATGAAGCCTATTTGCTTGGGAGTTATTATCATCTTGGACAGTTAATTGAAGCAGTTACAGAAAAGACAGATTTACTGCTTTTCAAGACCCCGGCGCTGCAAGACAGAGTGAGCTCCTGTCTCTAGTTCCAGCTCCTGCCAACCTAGCAGTTCGAAAGCAAGAAATTGCAAGTAGATAAATAGGTACCACTTCGGTGGGAAGGTAACAGCGTTCCGTGCGCCTTGGTGTTTAGACATGCCGGCCACATGACCACGGAAACGTCTTCGGACAGCGCTGGCTCTTCGGCTTTGAAACGGAGATGAGCACCGCAACCCTAGAGTCAGATTCGACTGGCTTTCGAGCAAGGGAACCTTTACCTTTACCTTTAACCGAGGTGAAGAGTTGAGATCGGCTTTCTCATCTTGCTTGATCGGATGTAACTCCTATCCACCTGGTTGGTTCATTAGCGCTCATGTTGATTATCTCATAGTTAGTCAAGCACCAATCCGTTATCTAGGTCATAATCATATGACTAGGAGAGAACAGATTTAGAGGCAGATAAGACTGGAATTTTCTCTACATATGCCCTGGCCTGATAAGCATATCAGATTTCTCTGGGTGGAGGTCTCGGAAGACTGGTATGATTTCTGGGTGTGGAACAGGGGCCTTTTGATTGATTGAATTATGGTGCTGGAGAAGACTCTTGAGAGTCCCTCGGACTGCAAGGAGATCGAACCAGTCAATCTTAAAAGAAATCAACCCTGACCGTTCCCTGGAAGGCCAGATCCTGAAGCTGAAGTTCAAAGCACAGAACTGCCTCTGCCCTCCCGCCCCAAAGAGGCAAGACCTTCTCGATGGAGGGAAGTAGTCTGGCCCCAGAAGGGGTCTGTGCCCCGGGACCTTTCTCTAGAAAGGAGTAGTGGGGGGGGGGGCTGCCACATCTTCTCACTTTCCGGAGATTCCCTTTTCTGAGGCCCTGCAATTCAAGGCACCCGCAAGCCACACTCATTGCGATGAGTCACTGCCACAATTGCGTGTTTCTGTGTGTGTGTGTGCACGCGCATTGGAGGAATTCATGGTCAAGACTTTATAAGTGGATTGAGGCGTACTTGCAAACCTGCACATCATAAATTACAAATTACAACAGCAATATAGCTTAAAAATACTCTGGCAAATATAATACTTAACTTGACTAGGTACCATGTATGCAGGACTTTTTCTTTGTAGAAAATGCCCAGCCGGAACTCATTAGCATAATAGGCCACACCCAACAGCAGAGACGCATTAGCATATTAGGCCACACCCCTGACCACGCAGGTCCCTTCCAGGATTGGCTTCCCCAGGTGCCCCATGGTTTGCAGGGCACATGGGGAACCAGAGGAAGGAAGCAGTTTAAACTGCCTTCCCTCCCTGGATCGGCTTGGCTTCCTCAGGCGCCCCACAGCTTGCAAGGCACCTGGGGAACCCGAGGGGGGGCAGAAGGTGTAGGCATGGCCAACTCGGAAGCCAGCCGGAACGCCGCTCCTGTGCGTTCCTGCCCAAAAATAGCCCTGCTTGTATGTAAAAAACTTAATAGTTACAATGAGTACAAGTTCCTATTTTATGCTGTCATGTCTTTTGACCTGTGCTGTCTGTCTGTCTTTTTCCATAGAAAATTAATAAAAATCTTTAAAAAAAAAGGAATTCCAGATGTTCTCCCCTGCAGACCTTCTGTTCCTTGCTCCAGAGGAGTGCCAAAAAGAGACGCAATTGCACATTGACAAGGAAGACTGCAGCAGTAGAAACGAGCTGGTGTCCGGAAGCAACTATCATTCTATAAAGTGCATTGTGTGCTATTATAACATCCTTCTCGGGTACATATACTCGGTACATTCACTACACAATAACATTCAGTTCGTTCAATTTAACAGCCACCTGTCAATTTTGCATCAGTATTTTCCATCAGTATTTTAAAAGTCAAGCCCCGGGCGGGAGTTTCCAGAATTACAAGCCTGCTTCTACTTGCATGAGGCTTCTAGTGTCCTGGCCCCACTGCTGGACCTCCTGATGGCCCCTGGTATATTTTGGCCGCTGTGTGACAGAGTGTTGGACTAGATGGGCCATTGGCCTGATTCAACATTGGCTTCTCTTATGTTCTTATGTCTGGGGCAAGTGACGCTCTGTATTCTTGGTGCTTGGGGGGGCAGCAGTGGGAGGGCTTCTAGTGTCCTGGCCCCACTGCTGGACCTCCTGATGGCCCCTGGTATATTTTGGCCGCTGTGTGACAGAGTGTTGGACTAGATGGGCCATTGGCCTGATTCAACATTGGCTTCTCTTATGTTCTTATGTCTGGGGCAAGTGACGCTCTGTATTCTTGGTGCTTGGGGGGGGCAGCAGTGGGAGGGCTTCTAGTGTCCTGGCCCCACTGCTGGACCTCCTGATGGCCCCTGGTATATTTTGGCCGCTGTGTGACAGAGTGTTGGACTAGATGGGCCATTGGCCTGATTCAACATTGGCTTCTCTTATGTTCTTATGTCTGGGGCAAGTGACGCTCTGTATTCTTGGTGCTTGGGGGGGCAGCAGTGGGAGGGCTTCTAGTGTCCTGGCCCCACTGCTGGACCTCCTGATGGCCCCTGGTATATTTTGGCCGCTGTGTGACAGAGTGTTGGACTAGATGGGCCATTGGCCTGATTCAACATTGGCTTCTCTTATGTTCTTATGTCTGGGGCAAGTGACGCTCTGTATTCTTGGTGCTTGGGGGGGGCAGCAGTGGGAGGGCTTCTAGTGTCCTGGCCCCACTGCTGGACCTCCTGATGGCCCCTGGTATATTTTGGCCGCTGTGTGACAGAGTGTTGGACTAGATGGGCCATTGGCCTGATTCAACATTGGCTTCTCTTATGTTCTTATGTCTGGGGCAAGTGACGCTCTGTATTCTTGGTGCTTGGGGGGGGGGCAGCAGTGGGAGGGCTTCTAGTGTCCTGGCCCCACTGCTGGACCTCCTGATGGCCCCTGGTATATTTTGGCCGCTGTGTGACAGAGTGTTGGACTAGATGGGCCATTGGCCTGATTCAACATTGGCTTCTCTTATGTTCTTATGTCTGGGGCAAGTGACGCTCTGTATTCTTGGTGCTTGGGGGGGCAGCAGTGGGAGGGCTTCTAGTGTCCTGGCCTCACTGCTGGACCTCCTGATGGCACCTGGTATATTTTGGCCGCTGTGTGACAGAGTGTTGGACTAGATGGGCCATTGGCCTGATTCAACACTGGCTTCTCTTATGTTCTTATGAGGTCCTCTAAAAACAATGGGGAGAAGCTTTCTTTTATAGCTGTGTCGATGCTAGACGTGGGAGCGTCTAGAGGAAGCAGCGCCGGCTGCGGCCAAGGCGACCCCACCCCCCATCCGAGGACTCCTCCCTGCCCTCGGAGGGGGGTCTGTTGGGCGGCGAAGCGGAGTGCCATTGGGCATCCCCACCACCCCCTTGGTCCCTCCCCCGTCCTGGCACCCAGCGGCGCTTCCTGATCGCTGCAGGCTTCTCCGCCTGGGTCCTCTTTGTCTGCCTGCCCAGTTGCTTAGTCACTTCGGCTGCTGCAGGAAGCTTGTCTTTTGTGCTCAGAATGGGCGGCTGATCCCTTTGGCTCTGCCACACTCTGGCACTGGTGCTCGGCTGTGAGGCAGGCAGCCCTTCCCTGGGCCTGGGATCTCGGGAGCCGCTGCTTCCGCCAGGCGCGGAGAGACACACGGCAGGCAGGCCCCTACCCAGGGCTTTTTTAAGTCAGGGGGCATTTAAGTAATCTTACAGGGCACTGTCTAATCTTGAGTTCTGGATGGGGAAGAAAAGAAGAGAGAAAAGAGACTGGAATTTATACCCTGCCCTTCACTACCCAGAGGATTCCCAGAGAGGCTTACAGACTCCTCTCCCTAAACCTCCGCACAACAACAGAGGTCGGTGGGGCTGAGAGAGCTCTCTGACAGAAACTGCTCTTTATCAAGAACAGCTCTAACAGAACTATGGCTTGCCCAAGGTCATCCAGCAGGTGCAAGTGGAGGAGTGAGGGAATCAGACCCGGTTCTCCCAGATTAGAGTCCGCGCGCTTAACCACGACACCAAACTGGCTCCATGTGCCCACCGTAGCTGGCCCTTCGGCCATTTTGCAGCCCCAGGGGCCATGAGGAGGTCCAGCAGTGGGGCCGGGGCACGAGAAGCCAGCCATTGCACTGTTCACATGAGAGAAGGCAGGTTTCTCTTCTGGGCAGGCTCTGTTTACAAGCAGTGAGCGGGCGGGTGTTCTGAACTGCAGGCCCTCCCCTCTGATGTGGCGGCCTAACTAACCCTAATCCATACACCTTCCCTGGCTTTCTCCCCTCTGGTGGCCCTGACTTCTTCACGGGCACAGGAGGTGGTGGCAGCTACAAGCATGGACGGCTTCAACAGGGAATTGGATAAACACATGGAGCAGAGCAGTGGCTATTAGCCACAAGGTATAGATCAGGACTCTGGGGCAAGTGATGCTCTGTATTCTTGGTGCTTCTGGGGGAGGGGGGGTCAACAGTGGGAGGGCTTCTAGTGTCCTGGCCCCGCTGGTGGAGCTCCTGAGGGCCCCTGGTATTCTTGGCCACTGTCTGACACAGAGAGTGTTGGACTGGATGGGCCATTGGCCTGATCCAGCATTGGCTCCTCTTATGTTCTGATATGAACTCTCAGTCTGGGGCAAGGGATGCACTCTATTCTTGGTGCTTGGGGGGCAACAGTGGGAGGGTTTCTAGCATCCTGGCCCCACTGCTGGACCTCCTGATGGCCCCTGGTATTCTTGGCCACTGTATGACAGAGTGTTGGATTGGATGGGCCACTGGCCTGATCCAACATGGGCTTCTCTTATGTTCTTATATGAACTCTCAGTCTGGGGCAAGTGATGCTCTGTATTCTTGGTGCTTGGGTAGGGGGGCAACAGTCGGAGGGCTTCTAGTGACCTGGCCCCACTGCTGGACCTCCTGATGGCCCCAGGTATTCTTGGCCACTGTGTGCCACCGAGAGTGTTGGACTGGATGGGCCGTTGGCCTGATCCAACATTGGCTTATGTTCTTTCATGGATTTTCAGCACAGAAGGGCCAGGCCCGTAGCCAAAGCGGGGCATCTTGGGGCTAGCCCCCCCGACTTACTGGCAAGGCCCCCCTACTTCCCATCCAGCCCAGGGCCCCCAAGAGGTGGCGGATTAAAGAAAGGAGCTGGGTATTCCTTTAATCTGATTATCCAGGTGCCCCCTAAGAAATTTAAATCCCCCCCCGACTTAAAAAAATCTTGGCTATGGGCTGTCCCTTGGCACTGCCGGGAGGTTGGTGGGAGAGGCAGCCGGGCACAGGGTTTCCCTGTGGCGTTGAAGGACTTCTGGCTACTGCATCGATTTGCAGCAGTGAGAAGGCAAAGAGCTCCCTTCCAGGGGGAAAGCACTCTGCACACTGAAACACCCGAGAGTGCTGCATGACGGGGTGAGCTCCCGTCTCCAGTTCCAGCTCCTGCCAACCTAGCAGTTCGAAAGCAAGAAATTGCAAGTAGATAAATAGGTACCACTTTGGTGGGAAGGTAACAGCGTTCCGTGCACCTTGGTGTTTAGTCATGCCGGCCACATGACCACGGAAACATCTTCGGACAGCGGTGGCTCTTCGGCTTTGAAACAGAGATGAGCACTGTAACCCTAGAGTTGGATTCGACTGGCTTTCGAGGAAGGGAACCTTTACCTTTTTATCCATGTCCAGGAGCTGGACGGAGTGTGCATCATCTCTCCCACCCTGCAGACGCGCCCCTGGCTGTCCATGGCTTATTGCACTAGATTTAAGATACCCTCTTTCTCTCTCTCACACACACACACCCAGAGCCCATCATTCTGGTCTCCGAGAGCAGGTGCCACTCTGCAAGCAGGCCAAAGCAGGCACTGCCCCCCAAGCGGGCCCTCTCCGTTGCCCCCCCTTGAAAGGCCAGGAAGGGCTCCCTGCTACAGATGCGAAACCGAATGACCCAAGAGGGCTTTTCTGCACAAAACGTCTCCAGGATCCTAAACGGTGCGCACCGACGCTCCCTCTAAGCCGTGGAGTCTTGCGAGCAAAGATTCAACTTTGTGAGCTGCTGGCGTTAAAGTTGTGAGCGAGCGATTTGGTTGCAGCGTAGATTAGTTTGCTCTGGAGCCCCGTCCTTCCTGAGCCAGGAGGACACAAATGTGTGAGTCGGAGGTCTGAAAAACGGTGTGCCGGCTGACACTGATTCACCAACACGGGTGCGCACGCAAAAAACGGCTTCACCCCAGCAGGCAAGTCAGGCCAGGGCGAGGAGGCGGAGCGCAGGCAGAGCCAGAAAGGAGAACGCGAGCAATATGTATGCACAGTCCACAACCCCATCCCCTTTACGCAGCCGGCTTCCCGGACCAGGCTGTTGCAAGACGACCAAAGTCGGAGTCCAGCGTTTATTCCGGGGACGAGCCTTCGTGCGCAGCCAGCCAGGCACGCGTCTTCTCCGGAGCCACGAGGGTCCCCCCCCGACCTAGGCTACCACGCCGTTACAAATGCAGCCTTGGTTACCCTGAGGACACTCTCTAACCCCTACGGGAAGATGCACGGGCGCGATTGCACTCTGCACATGCCCCTGAGCACCGCAGGTCGCGCTCTCTTCTCTCTCCCCCCCCAGCTGCACCAACCCCGCGGAGGGGGAGGGGCTCCGCCTCTCCACCGCCCTGGCGAGGAGCCCGACTGCAGCAAGAGCGCAGCGCGCAGGCGCGCCGGCCCCACCCGGCGCATGCGCACTCTGCGTCCCTGGGCGTCGCGGGAGCCCTGCTGACTTTACCCCCAAAGTGAGACCTCGGCGGGGGAGGGGCGGCTTCTTCCCCCGTCTTCTTCCTGAGGGGGCTTCGCGGGGCTTTCTTTTCTTCGACTATTTTTATTTTCAAAGGAGGGGGGAGATGGACGCGCCCCCCCCGAAGGAATAATCGTTTCCCCCCTTTTGGAAGGGCGGAAGGCGTCACGTGACGGCGGGGAGCCAATCGGAGAGCGGTGACGTCGGCGGGTCGTGTTTTTCCCGCCTGGCGACGGCGACTGCTGCGAGGGTCGTTGCTTTGAATTTTTTTTTTTGGGTTCGGATTTTTATTCTTCCCCCCTTTGGAGTTCTGGATTTGACTTTTTCTCGGGAATCCGCCGAGATGGGGCCCGTCGGATCAGGGCCTCTCGGCTTGGCGCGCCCTCTCCTGCCCGGCAGCCAATGGGGTGAGTGCTTTTTCGTCACGTGATCCCGCCGCGGCGCCCAGCCGTGAGTTGGCGTTGGCGAGGGGGGGGAGGGAGAGCGGGGGAGCTGTCAGTCAAGGCGCTCCTCCCGCCTCTTCTGGCGCCCTCCGCCCAATGGGGGGGCAGGAGAGGCGAGCCCGGGCGGCGGCCGCTTAAAGGGCCAGCGGCATGATGGAAAGGGAGAAGTGGGCTGTCACGTGGCCCCTGACAATGGGGACCCCCATTTTTTGTGTGTGCGGTGGGGGAGGAGGGGCGTCTTCCAGAGGGGGGAGCCCCCAACCTGCTCCTCTGTGGCACCTCCCGGGCTCCTTTAAAGCTACAATGATGCAGATGCTGAATTTGAAAATGCCTCCTAGGAATTGGGGTAAATCTGGATTTTCCCAATTGGGGCTCTCTTTTGCAATAGTGGGGAGGGGGCGCGTGGGGGGTGCAATCCTGTCTTCCTTCTTGCATTTCTCTTGGGGATGTCTAGGCGGGGCCGGGGAGCAGCGGGATGGCTCAGTATTGGCGAGGGGGGAGTAAATGGGGGTGCACTGGGAGAGCTGGTGGTGGTGGGGAGAATCAGTGGGGAAGCCAGGCATGCTAATCAGATACTCGTGTGTTGGGGGGCCGAATAAGCGCCAGGAGCTCTGCCCCAGGTGTGGGCGCGTGCCCCCGTGTGACCTTGGGTGGGAGTTAAAAGAACTTCTCCCCCACCCCGCCCAGGTCTCCCGGAGAGCAGAGCAGCCAGGCGCTCCTTAGGCCGTTGCAGAAAATGCCCTGCAGGAATCCAGACCCGTCTTCATGGGGGGGGGGAGAAGAAGGCATCCGGTGACCTTCCCCCTTGCAGCCTGCGCCCCATTCCCAGCTGGAAGCCAGTCCGACCCCGGCACAAGAACCTCCAAAAAGGGGAGAGAAGGAAGGAGTCCCACTTGGCTCGGTTGGGGGGGGGGAGAAGAGTCCTGTCTTTTAAAGCAGGCGAGATGGGCTGCTTCCTCTTCCCAAGATGGAGGCCGCGAAAAGTGCTGTGTCATGGCGGCCCCAGGCAGGCAGGCAGGGAAGGAGGCCTCCTGGGCGGGGGAGCGCCGCTGGAGCTGGCCGGAGCGCGAAGGGGAGGCCGGAGGCCGGCTCTCCCGCACCCCTCCCCACCCACTTCTCGCTGCCCCCCTCGGCGGGGGGCTGCAGAGTCCAACTTGGCCGGGCTGCAAAATGGCCGCCCAGGAAGGCAGGAGCAGCAACAGCAGCAGCAGGGCGGAGGCCGCTTTTGGGGCCTGCCTTTGTAGCCCCTGCTGGCTTCCTAAGCCTGGTGTTGGTGGAGTGGGTGGGGGGTGCACGGTGGCTCCCTCTTTCTGGCTCGGGGCCTGGGAGTGGGGGGGCTCCCCTTTGCTCCAGCACGGACCCGGCCTTGTCCTTTCCTGCCAGGCTGCAGGCGGGGAGGCTCTGGCAGAAGCAGTGGGTTTTGTTGTTGCAATGTCGTGTGTGTGTGGGCTTGTTGTTGGTTGCCCTGTTGCAAGCCCCGGGGTGGTCTCTTGCACCCCCTTTTGGTGCCAGTGTGGCAGAGAAGGAGCTGATCCCAATCCCTAGATTGGAGGGAGCCAGGATTTCTGAGCTGGGGTCAGCTCGCTCGCTCGCTGACGACCTTGCAGCAAGGGGGGGGCAAGGCACCCCCTTGGCCTGAAAGAAGAGGGGGCACAGAGCCCCACCACGCCCTCCCCAGGGCCCGAGCAGCAAGGGGTCAGGTCAGGCCGGGTCGGAGCAGCCAGGCCTTCCCTCTCTCCTGCGAGGTGCCCAGGGAAGCAGGAGCAGCGGGTGGGGTCTGGGGAGGCGGGCCCCAGGCCTGACCCCCACACACACCTCCTCCTGCCTTGACTCTTGAGTTCGAGAGGCGCTTCCACAGGCCCTGAGGAAGGACTGCCCGCGCGCGGGTGGGGTCGTCCCTGACCCCCATTTCCAGTCTTGGGGGGGGAAGAGAACCCTTGTCTAGCGGTGTGTTTGTGAGGGGAGAAGACTCCTCCGTGGCTGCGAGGGTCGGCCTTGTCCTTTCTTCTGGCTCTTTCTGTCGGGTCCTCCTCGGCCCCGCTGTGGAGGGGGGTGGGGAAGGCCGAGGATGAAGCGCCGCTTTCTGACAGGATTTTGGGGCGGGGGTGGTGGTTTTTGACGCGGGTGGAGCGGGAAGGCGCGTCGGCGGCTTCTGACGTGACGAGTCTTTTTTTGCGGGCTCTTTCCTGTCAGGACGGATTGGGAGTTTCCGAGGCGGCTTTGAGGGGGGAGCCCTTTTGTGTGCTCGGGTGTTTTGGCGGGAACGCGAGTCTGAGGGGAATTGTTTGTTTTTCAGTCAGTTTCTGGCTCCTCGCGGCCTTTTTAGCGGCCTCCGGGGGCGACGCGGGTGTTTCCCGGGGTGCCTGAGGGGGATCGCGACGCCGCTCGTCGCCGCCCGGCTCCGCGCCCTGCTTTTTTTTCGCAGCCACAAAATGGCGCCGGCTCCCTCTCCTCCCTTCCTTCCCTCCCCCCTCCCCTTTCGGCGGCGGCGCACACAGAGCCCCACAACAACCAACGAACGCTTCCCAACCGCCGCCCCGCCCCCGCGCGACGGGCCGGCCAATCGGGCGGCCACGAATGGCAGGGACGGCCAATGGGGGAGGGCGCCGCCGGGGGCCGCCGGCCGGGACAACACAGCAGGAGGCGGAAGCGGGGGGAGTGACGGACGGCGGGTCCCGCCAATCGCCGGGCGGCGTGTCCTCACGCTCCGCCCGGAGGGCTCTGCCGAGCCGGCAAAGGGGCGTGCCCGGGCGGGGCGGTGATGTCAGCGCCTCTCGCGGCCAATCGGCGGCGGGCTGGCGTCTATATAAGGGCGGTCCGGGGCAGGCCGAGAGGCGCCATTTCGCTGGAGCGGAGGACGGCTCCTGGCCGGCGAGGGAGCGCGCGCCCGCGAGCGAGGGGGAGAGCGGACGCGGGAGGAGCGGGTGGGCGGACTCAATCCGGCTCCATCCTCGCCGGGCGGCCCCCCTTCGCCAGCCGTCGCCGCGGCCTGCGGGTCGGCGGACCCCCCGCCCCATCCGGGCCTCCGTAGCGCCGCCCGCCCAGCCCCACTGCCTGCGAGAAGCCGCGGCCAGTAACCCCAGTACAATCCAGTGGCATCCGCCGCCCAGACCGGGA
The DNA here is from genome assembly GCA_029375565.1 of Gekko gecko. NCBI lineage: Eukaryota > Metazoa > Chordata > Lepidosauria > Squamata > Gekkonidae > Gekko > Gekko gecko. The sequence continues at coordinate 957,570 of JAPDNY010000002.1, read as the reverse complement.
CGATCCGCCCGGGGACCGGCGCCCCCCGACGCGGCAGGCTTCGACCGTCCCGCGGAGCCCGATATTGCCGGCCTCCCCGCGCAGGGACCGGCGGCGCCGGCCGCTCGACCGAAGCCCCCCCCGCCACCCTCTTCCTTACGCCGCCGCTCCGCTTGCCTGTCTCCCGGGCCGCCATTTTCTCCGTTCCCTTCTGGCTGAGCGGGGGGGGGGAGGCGGCGCACGCCCGCCCCCGGCCCGCCATGCAGTAGCCCCCCGCCCCAATAAAGCAGCCCCCTTCCTCCCCTGGCGGGCGATGCGCCCCTGAGTATTCCTCCCCCCCGCCGAGCCCAGCCCCCCGAGCAAAGTGGGGGGGTTCCCCGAGGCCACGGAGGCGCCGGCGGCAGGAGCGGGACCGACCCGGGAGAGAGCCGGGCCCCCGGGAGCTGCAGGCGGCGGAGGAGGCATGTTGCAGAACGTGAACCCCAACGGCAAGTACGTAATCCGGCGCGCGCCGCCCGGAGAAGGGCGGGGTGGGGGGGGAGGAGGCGGATGGGTGCACGGGGCGGCGGCAGGGAGGTCTCGGGGCGCTTGCAGGGTGGGGTGGGATGGGAGTCTCTGTTTTGGGTAAGGGTGTTGTGTCCCGTGCACAGTGGGTGGAATGTTTGTGCTCTTGCCGTGGCTTTGCAATCCCCGCGCCGTTCCCCTTGCATGGAGGTGGCTGCTGCATCCCTTATGGGACTTCCTTGGCCGGGTCCCTGGGCAGCCGACCGGTGCTTCCTGGAGCTGTGGGGGTTCTCGTTCTCTGGTGGCAGGTGGTGTTTGCCCTACTTGGAGGGGGTGGCAGGAGGATTGCTGGACCCGTGCTTGGGGGGGTGTTGTGTGAGCAATGCAAGGACAGCGTAGCAATTCTTGCTAAACTAGCTGCCTCTTCCTGTTGAGATGGGGGTGGCGGCTCTGTCGTGCTTTCCTGAACGTGGGCTGAATCTGGGGGCCTCTTTTGCCCACTCCTTTCCTAGCAGGGGCCCTGTCACATTCATCCCCCAGAATAGAAGAGCCAGCCTTATTTTTTCAACCTTCAGCGTTTCACATTTGGTTGACTTTATGGTTATTGTTGGAAGAGGCAATCCCCGGAGTGCTTCAGGTTCTTGTTGTTTCCTGGAAGACTGCGAGGAGAAGGTTGTGTGTGGTGTAAACAATCACGGGGGTCAGTCTGGGAGTCGGCACCGACGAAAGCTCGTCTCCAAACAGGGCTGGTATCTCTACTGAGGGGTCCCTGGGAAGTTTGTTGAATAGACGGGCATCTGGGGTTCAAAAGGCCCTGCCCCGGTGGGCTTTGACTGCCTGGCTCCACCGTCCCAAGCTAGTGCATTGGATTCTTCCACCCCAAATGTTGCCGAGGTCTTTCCCCCCCTCCCCAAGTAGGCTCTCCCTGGACGGTGGGGTGTTTTTGTGCGTGTGTGTGTGTATGTATACATTTGCAGAAAAATCAAGATGGGAGAGTCTTGCCTTGCCAGCAGGCGAGTGACGGGGAGGTGGGGAGGGTATTCCAGTTTGCTTCGGAGAGAACAGCCGCTTCCAGGATTTTGCTGGGAGTCGCAGACTGCTGTGACCTCCGCCGAGGGAAATGCCAGCCTGCTGAAGCAGCCGGGGTGGGTGGGTGGGTGCAGCTTAGCCTGCTGTTGTCGTTTTCTCTTCTGGCTGCGCTACCTGGGCCCTTTCTGGTCCTCCAGCACTGGCTGGATCTAGCCTCTCTTGTGTTGCAGGCAGCCGGGGGTGCTGGTGCTAGGCTTTGAGGGGCTCGCGTTCCGGTCCCCTCCTGACCGGGCGCCTCTGCCCCCCTTGTTCCGCAGGATCCTTGGGGAGGGCAATGCCGGCCTCGTGGGGCTGGCCCTGGAGTCCGCGCCGGGGAAGCGCATCCGCAAGCCCTCGCTGCTGTACGAGGGCTTCGAGAGCCCCACCGTGGCCTCCGTCCCGGCCCTCCAGCTGGCCTCCTCCAACCCGCCCCCGCCGGAGGTCTCCAACTGCAAGAAGCCCGGCCGGGTCACCAACCAGCTGCAGTACCTCCACAAAGTGGTGATGAAGGCCCTCTGGAAGCACCAGTTCGCCTGGCCCTTCCGCCAGCCCGTGGATGCCGTCAAGCTGGGCCTGCCGGTAACGCGCCTCGCCTGCTTTCCTTCCCTGCTGCGGCGGCGGCCAGGGCGCCCTGGTTGCTGTGGCGACCGAATCACTTCCTGCCCCTCCCACGCCCGCAGCGGGCATCAGGTGGTGTTGGAGGCAGGCTTCTTCGGGGGAGGAATTGCCCCGCTGGAGTGCAGAAGGGGGAGGGGGCAATGCTCCCTCTAAGCGGTGGAGTCTTGTGAGCAAAAAGTTGGGAGCGAGCAGTTGAGCTGCTGCATAAGTTAGTTAGCTCTGGAGCTGTCCTCCCTGGGCGGAGACAAAAATGTGTGAGCCAGAGGCCAAAATTCTATGAGCTAGCTCACACTAACTCGGCTTAGAGGGTGTCTGTGTGGGGTGGGGGGGTGTTCCCTGTTAAAGCCCACCCCAGCTGGGCCTTTCTGCAGGCTGGGGGTAGGAAATTAGGTTCCTTAAATACACAAGGCTTTCTTTTTTCACTGCTTTGAGAGGCAGCTCCTGTTTTGACCCTGCAACCGTTTGGTTTCCCCGTAGGGTGGGAGGGGCTGGGTGGGAGGGCGCGAAGGCTTGGCCCCGGGGCCCCGGCTTGTTCCGCTTACCCCGCGTTAAGCGAAGGGCGGCCAGCTGTCCCAGGTCCCTCAAGCCCAGCGGGAGGCCCTCGGGTCTTCCCTGGGCTTGCCCCGGGCACAGCTGTCGTTCCTGATGCTCCCTACAAAGGTATGGATGAGATGACGCAGCCGCTTTTGCGCTACCACGCCACACCCGCCCCCAGAAACCTAATCTCTTGTGCCCTGAATGCGTTTTGCAGATTCCCATCCATGACTTTGTAGAAGACATCCCGTGACCCCCCCCATTAAAGGCCCGCACCTGTGACACCTAAGGAGTTAAAGCCCAGAGGTAAAAAAAAACCCATGTAGGCTTACGCTTTCCTAGCTTTCTCGTTGCCCTGCCTTCCGCGCACCCTCGGGGGCGCCTCTCCTGTCTTTCCCGGCACAGTCTCCTTCAGGTGCACAGGGTCTAGGTCGCCCCAAGGAAAAGGATGGGGCAGGAATCCAGGCTTGGCTAAGCAAGGGGGACGTCCCAGTTCTGTCTCCCCCTCCCCCCGCTGTCTTGGGCCTCCCCGATGCGTTGAGGCAGGCGCCCCCCTGGGCAGAACCTTGCCTTGGGTATGGAGCAGGGACTCTGTTGGCACCGGCTTGGGGGGACCCCTGTGGATTGGCCGGCAGGAAGGGGCAGGGCAGAGCGTGCCGGGAGAGTCCCGCCCGCCTGACCTCCTCGCTCCTTCCTCTCTAGGACTACCACAAGATCATCAAGCAGCCGATGGACATGGGGACCATCAAGCGGCGTTTGGAGAACAGCTACTACTGGAGCTCGGCCGAGTGCATGCAGGACTTCAACACCATGTTCACCAACTGCTACATCTACAACAAGGTGTGGGCCTGGTGCCGGAGCCGGCTGACTTGATGGGGGGGGAGGTAGACCGTAGATTGGGGGGAGAGAGAGAAGAGAGGAGGTTTGGGGAATCTCCGGTGTCTGGTGGGACTGTTAGGCTGCTTGAGACGGGTCCGGAGCAGCAGCCTGTGGTGGGCCCCGGGCGTCCGTGTGGGAGGGGAGCTCCCTTCTTGCGCAGCTGACGGCCTCTCCCCCCCCACCCCAGCCCACGGATGACATTGTGCTGATGGCCCAGACCCTGGAGAAGATCTTCCTGCAGAAAGTGGCCCAGATGCCTCAGGAGGAGCAGGAGATCGTCGTCACGGTGGCCAAGAACAGCCACAAGAAGGGGGCCTCCCGGGCCGCAGGTAGGTTACCTGTGCGGCAGGACCCCCCCACCCAGCCGTGGAACTCCTGAGGGCTGCCGGTCGGGGTCTCCCCTCCTCTCCCAGCTCACAGGAAGCGGGTGGCGGGTGAGAGCCAGAGTGGTTTGTGTGAATCCGGACGCTGCTCCCATATGCCCAGCCACGCTTCCGAGGCTCTTTCGAGGCGGCGGAGGAGGAAAGCGCGTCTGGCCGTTCCTGCGGGGTGGGGTCAGTACTGTCTGTCGGCTTGGGGTGGGTTTGGGGCAGGGGTGGCCGAACTTGCCTAACTTGAGAGCCACACAGAGTGAATGTCAGATGTTTGGGGAGCTGCAAGACATAAACAAACACCACACGCACGGTTCCATTACACAATATGCAAATTTGCTTTTTATTAATATTAAACCAGATGGCCAAAAATAAAAACAAAAACGAGTGAAAAGAGAAATAGACAATGATATTTATTTGTCCAGTGATATTTGTTTGCTAACATTTATTTGTCAGCGAAGGAGGGAGAGGTGGAAAGAATGAAGGAGGTGGAAAGAGAGAGAGAGAGAGAAACAGAGCAAGGGGAGGGAGGGAGGGAAAGGCCTGCCTCCCCTTCGCTTCCTCAGCTGCCCTGCCGGGAGCCACACAATATGTGTGAAAGAGCAGCATGGGGCTCCCAAGTCACAATTCGGCCACCCCTGGTTTGGGGCATCAGGAGGGCCCGCTTGCTTGCTTGGTTTGGCATGCATTGGGGAGGGCGGCAGGCAACGGCTGTGGGCAGCCTGGGCCTGGGGTCCTGACGCGTCCCCCTCTTGCCTCTCCAGCCCTCCAGGCGGCAGGCGGCACGGCCGCTCATCAGGTCCCCGCCATCTCCTCCGTCTCCCACACGCAGCTCTTCGCCCCCAGCACAGACATCCCCACCACGATCGTCAGCATCCCCCACCCCTCCGTCATCGCCACGCCGCTCCTGAAGCCCCTCCACGCCACGGCCGCCTCCCAGCCGGTGCTCGCAGTGCCTGCCCCCGCTCAGCCTGTGGCCAAGGTGAGCAAGGGGGGGGCGGAGGAGAGTGCGGGGAGACCCGGGCGGGCGGGATCTCTCTGCCTCCCTGGTTTGGATGCCCACGGGGGTTCCTGTTCCTGCTTCCACAGAAGAAGGGCGTGAAGCGGAAAGCAGACACGACCACCCCAACCCCCACGGCCATTATCGCCACCAGCGGGGGAGAGTCCTCTCCCTTGGCCACCCTGCTGGAGGTCAAGGCGGCCAAGATCCCCGCCCGGCGGGAGAGCGGGCGCCCCATCAAGCCCCCCGCAAGGACCTCCCGGACTCCCAGCAGCACCAGACCTCCAAGCGGGGCAAGCTCTCCGAGCAGCTCAAGTACTGCAACGGCATCCTCAAGGAGCTGGTGTCCAAGAAGCACGCTGCATACGCCTGGCCCTTCTACAAGCCGGTGGACGCCTCTGCCCTCGGCCTCCACGACTACCACGAGATCATCAAGCACCCCATGGATCTCAGCACCATCAAGGTAGGGGGGAGGCTTTGCCGTACAGGCGGTGGCGGTGGGTGGGTGGGGGAGACAGGAGGGGATTGCCCACTGCTCTCTTGGGCTTTAGTTAAAATCTTTTGTGAGCCTGTGGGGCAGAAATTCCTGGACTGGACACATTTTATCTGTTTATTTTTATTTGTTTGCTCAGGGCGGCTCACATAAAATAATACACTTAAGATCCACATAAAATCATCTAAAAACGGTTCAGTTAAAACCATTCAATATTATTAGGTGCTTGAGATGACTAATTAAATACTTAGCGATGAGTGCCAGCAAAGATCTTACTAAATATTCAGCTCAGGCTGCAGAGGCCAAGGCCCAGAGTTCTAGGAGCCAGTTTGGTGTCGTGGTTAAGTGCATGGACTCTAATCAGGGAGAGCCTGGTTTGATTCCCCTTTCTTCCACTTGCATCTTCTGGATGACCTTGGGCAAGCCATAGTTTTCTCAGAGCTGTTCTTTCAGGAGCAGTTCCTGAAAGAGCTCTCTCAGCCCCACCAACCTCGCAGGGTGTCTGTTGTGGAGAGGGGAAGGGGAAAGAGTTTGTCAGCCGCTCTGAGCCTCCTTTGGGTAGCGAAGGGCAGGGTATAAATCCAGTCTCTTCTCCTCTTCTACCTCGCAGGGTGTCTGTTGTGGGGAGGGGAAGGGGAAGGAGTTTGTAAGCCACTCTGAGACTCCTTTGGGTAGCGAAGGGCAGGGTATAAATCCAGTCTCTTCTATAATTACGATTGTTGATGGAATGGTGGTGGTGGCCCCTTAGTTAAGGGCCTGGCGGAAGAGCTCCGTCTTGTAGGCCCTGCGGGACTGCAAAAGACCCCGCAGGGCCCCGATGTCTTCTGGGAGCTCATTCCACCAGTGCGGAGTGGGGGGGGATCATATGCTGTTGATTAGATTGTAAAACAGGGAAACACAATGTGGAAGTGCTGGATAAGAAGGAGAAATTTGGGCAGGGTTACCATCTGGGGGGAGAGGCGCAGGTTTTCAACCCCCATATGTGTCCTCGTTAAAATACACAGAAGCGAATTCTGTGTTTTAAAGTTGTTTCTTGCTCTAGTGGACAAGAACATTGGATAGCGGGTTTTACTAGCTCTGCCTTCTTTGCGGTTGTGCCACTGGAGCCTGAATTGTATCTTTGGGGGGAAGGGTTGAAGCGATGCCCCCCTGGAGTTCTGGCCCACAAGGGTGGACCTCCTGAAGGCACCTGGGTTTTGGGTGACACTTTAGAGCAGAGGTGTCAAACATGCGGCCCAGGCCCGCGGTGGAACTGGCTGTCTTCTTTCAGGCCCGCGGTGGAACTGGCTGTCTTCTTTCAGGCCCGCGGTGGAACTGGCTGTCTTCTGCTGCTGCTTCCAGTTCTGCTGCTCCTGCGTCATCGTAGGTTTGCAGCTTACAGATAACACACACCTGAACAGCAGAGTCAAGACTGCAGCAGCACAGACATTTTGATGTAATAATTCAGAGCAATAATTCAGACCCTGTTGAATAAGCAAAATATTGCAAGAGTGCTAATGTTTTAAGCATGGTTTTATTTAAGCTTTAAAAAAACTGTTTGTGTCCTTTGTAAAGCTTATATCTCCGCTGCCTGGCATGACGTTTTATGACACACGCGTGGCCCGGCCCGGCAAGGTCTCATTTAGGTCAGATCCAGCCCTCAGAACAAATGAGTTCGACGCCCCTGCTTTAGAGCGTCGGACTGGATGGGCCATTGGCCTGATCCAGCCTGGCTTCTCTTATGTTCTCCTGCTGGTCCTTTCTTGTAAGTATCCCTCTCTGTCGGCCTTGTTTACACAGCGCAAGATGGAGAACCGGGAATACCACGACGCGCAGGAGTTTGCGTCGGATGTGCGGCTGATGTTCTCCAACTGCTACAAGTACAACCCTCCCGACCACGACGTGGTGGCCATGGCTCGCAAGTTGCAGGTGAGCAGGCGGGTGGTGGCGCCGGCGGGCAGGCCGTACCCCCTCCCGCTGCTGCAGCCGTCAGGCCAGACGTGTCCCGCTCTTCCTCTCTCCTCCCTCCCTCCCTCCGCAGGATGTCTTTGAGTTCAGCTACGCCAAGATGCCGGATGAACCCCTAGACATCAACCCCCCCTCCGCGTCACTCCCACAGCCGGGCCTCCTGATGAAGTCCTCCACCGACGACTCTTCCAGCGACGAGGACGACGAGGAGGACGAGGAGGAAGGGGACGAGGACGACAGCAGCAGCGAGAGCTCTTCCGACAGCGAGGAGAGCTCCGACTCCGAGGAGGAACGGGCCAATCGTCTGGCGGAGCTCCAGGAACAGGTAAGGCAGGCCAGGCCCCGCTCGGGCGCCTCCCTCTGGCTGCTGGGCCGAAGCCACTGAGAGCCGCCCCGCCACTCTGGTGTCTCTCTCCTTCCCCCCCCTCCAGCTGCGGGCCGTGCATGAGCAGCTGGCCGCCCTCTCCCAGGGACCAGTCTCCAAGCCCAAGAAGAAGCGGGACAAGAAAGAGAAGAAGAAGAAGAAGAAATCTGAGAAGCGCAAGGCCAAAGCAGGAGACGAAGAGGCCCGGGCGCACCAGGCCCAGCTGAAGAAGTCGAAGAAAGCGGGAGGCGGCGGCAGCAGCAACAGCAAGTGAGTGGGGAAGGGGCCGGGGGACAGATCGGAGGGGTGTGTGTGTGGAGAGTCCTTTCCCAGCTGCGTGATGACCCTCTTTCCCCGGCAGATCGACCGTGGTGAAGTCCTTGCGTCAACCAAGCCAAGACAGGCTGATGGCTGTGGTACGGCCCAGCAGCCTCACGGGCCCGGGGGTGGGGTGCACTTTGCTAACAACGCCTGTGGCTTCTCCCCTCCCCTTCCCCAGGAGCTCCAAGAAGGCCCCCGCGAAGGCCCTCCCCCCGCCCCTCCCTGTGTTGTACGACTCGGAGGAAGAGGAGGAGAGCAAGCCCATGACCTACGATGAGAAGCGACAGCTCAGCCTGGACATCAACAAGCTGCCGGGGGAGAAGCTGGGCCGGGTGGTGCACATCATCCAGTCGCGGGAGCCCTCCCTGCGCGACTCCAACCCCGAGGAGATCGAGATAGACTTTGAGACGCTCAAGCCCTCCACCCTGCGGGAGCTGGAGCGCTACGTCCTGTCCTGCCTGCGCAAGAAGCCCCGCAAACCCTACAGCGAGAGTGAGTGGGCCGGGGGGGCGATGGGGGGCAAGGCCACGGGTCTCCTTTCCTGGAGGGGAGAGAAACAAATATGGGGGGGAAGGGGGAGGGTGTTCTTCCGAGTGGCACCGATTCAGGGCAGTTGCACTATAGTGGGGGGTTATCACAGGCCGGGTTGTCGGTCAAAGGGAGTCCAGGACAGGCCAAGGTCAGGGGCCAAGAAGGCAGTGCAAAGCCCAAAAAGCCAAGCCGGAGCCAGGAACACAGAGCCAAGTCCAAAGTCGGGGGATCAGAAGGTCTAGGAGCAAGAGCAGATCCGGAGTGGATGCCAGTGGCACAGAGCTGACTCGTTGCTTCCACGAAGAGGTGCTGCCCAGAGTGTGGAGTTAAACGCCGCTGCCAATGAGCCAGCTGCACGATCGGCCAGGCTCCGTTAGAACTCTGGGCTAGCCGAGCGTCTCCCCTGTAGCCTGGCCTCTTGTCGCCTGGCTGCTACGTTTTGCCAGAGTCGCTCCCTTAAACGAGCCACACGTGGGGGTGAGTCAGGAGCAGTGTTCCCTCTAAGCGGAGCGAGCGTGAGCTAGCTCACAAGCTTTTTAGCCTCCGGCTCACACATTTTTGTCTCAGCTCAGGAAGGAGGGCTCCAGAACAAACTGATTCATGCCGTAGCCAAGCCGCTCGCTCACAGCTTTAATGCCAGTCGCCCACAAAGGAGGATTTTTGCTCACGAGACTCTGCACCTTAGAGGACTCTGCATTGGTCAGGAGGGCTTTCAGCTTGCGGTTCCTCCTCCTTGTCGGGGCCAGGTGTGAAGGCTGCTGTTGCCGGCGCTTGCCGGCTCCCTCCTCCTCTGCTGCTTCAGAGGGGCCAGCGGTGGTTTCGGACCCGTGACAGAGGCCTCACAGGGCAGCCTCCTTTTCCTTCTCTCCCTCTCCCCCCCTCTGGTTTTCCCTGTCTGCCTTCCTCTGGTCTGTAGCCTCTCTCAACTACCCCCCCCCCCGCCATGCAATCTCTGCTCTCGCTCACTCTTGTACTTTGTTTTCTGTTAAGAACATTAGAGGAGGCCTGTTCTATCAGGCCAATGGCCCATCCAGTCCAACACTCTCTGTGTCACACAGCGGCCAAAATATACCAGGTGCCATCAGGAGGTCCACCAGCAGGGCCAGAACTCTAGAAGCCCCCCCACTGTTGACCCCCAGGCACTAAGAAGACAATAGAAGAGAGAGAGAAGGGAAAGGAGTTTGTGAGCCGCTCTGAGACTCCCTTGGGTAGTGAAGGGCCATGGGGTATAAATCCAAACTCTTCTTCTCTTCTTCTTCAGAGTGGCTTACAAACTCCTTTCCCTTCCCCTCCCCACCACAGACACCCTGTGAGGTAGGTGGGGCTGAGAGAGCTGTAACACAAACTGCTCTTTTTCAAGGACAGCTCTTGCCAGAGCTTGTGACTGACCCAAGGTCACATCAGCAGGTGCAAGTGGAGGAGTGGGGAATCAAACCCGGTTCTCCCAGATTAGAGTCTGCACACTTAACCACTACACCAAACTGGCTCTGGAGCCATCCTTTCTGAGCTAAGACAAATGTGAGCCGGGGGCTAGAAAACTCTGAGCTGGTTCACACCAACTCAGCTTAGAGGGAATGCTGGCTAAAACCTAGGCTGCTGCCAGGAGTTCCACCAGCGGGGCCAGAACTCCAGAAGACCTCTCACTGTTGCCCCCTCACCCAGCACCAAGAAGACAGAGCATCCCTTGCCCCACACTTAAGAACATACGAGAAGCCATGTTGGATCAGGCCAGTGGCCCCTCCTGTCCAACACTCTGTGTCACACAGCGGCTAAAACCAGTGGGGCCAGAACTCCAGAAGCCCTCCTGCTGTTGTCCCACCCAGCCCCAAGAAAACAGAACATCTCTGCCCGAAACAGTGTTCAGTTTGCAGCCAATAGCCACCGATGGACTTCTGCCCCATGACATGAACATAACAGATGCTCTGCGTCTTTCCTTTCCCTCCTTGCCTTTTTAATGCTCTCCCGCCCTGCCTGGGCTAACATGGATGGAGTCTTGGAACCTTTGGTGGTGTTGGTTTTGGGTGGCCCAGCAAGCTCCCAGAATGGCCGCCGAGATCTCCTGTTAACTCTTGCAAGATCTCACTGATGCACCTTTCCGAAAGCGGCATTGATGGCTTCTGTGATTTTGGGGGCTTTTCTGATCCACAGTACGTCTTCCCTGTTTCGTTTTGTGCTTTGCACACCTGGGGGTGTCCATCACCCCCCGCCCACCACCTTGTTGGAAAATCCCCCATATGCTCCTGGCCTCCTTGTGTGGATGTTTTGGTCCTTGTACTGTGATCCAACTCAGAACTGGATGTATAATAACAGATTAACTTTCTGTATAGTCCCCTTCAAAGTTCCCTCTATGCTGTGGCGTCTTGTGAGCAAAAATTCTACTTTGTAAGCTACTGGCATTAAAGTGGTGAGCAAGCAATTTGGCTACTGCATAAATTAGTTTGCTCTGGAGCCCTGTTTCCCGAGCTAAGACAAAAATGTCTGAGCTGGAGGCTGAAAAACTGTGAGCTAAGCTCACACTAACTCAGCTTAGAGAGAACACTGGTCCCATTGTTTTTTTAAACCCTATGGAGGGGTAGAAGGTACGCCGGGCTCTGGTGCTCAGCCCCTGTAAATCTTTCTGTGCCCCTTTCCAAAACTGTGAGACCGGGGTGGGGTGGGGATTGTACTTCCAGTGTATGCATGTGGTTTCTTTTAAGAAAGGAGAAGGCTGAGATTTTTGGAAACCGCTCTCTGTCCGGTTCTAGTACGTAGGGGAATTGTAGGAGTTTGTAAGCCGCTCTGAAGAAGAAGAAGAGAATTGTAGGGCCTCCTGGTGGCGTGTGGAGGCCACGAGAGGGGATCTCTTTGGAGGGGGAGTCCTTTGTCCTTGAAGACAGGAGGGCCTGGTGTGATCTGGTCCATGGGGTCGTGAAGAGTTGGACTCCACTGTGCAACTGAACAACAACAACCTTTGTCATTAATTGTCCCAGGTGTTTGGGGGCTCAGGTTCCTGTTCCGGGAGGCTCGTCTCCATTTTGGAGGATTGAGATGTCTCCCCCCCCCCCCCGAGAGCTACCGGAAGGGGCCCTCACACTGGGACCTGGCTCTGTTCAGGTCCGGGCTGTTCTGCTCTGGAGTTGACCAGTAGCCTCATCCTAAGCGACTGGCAATGCCTCCCTCTCAGCCGTGGAGTCCTCTGAGCAAAAATTCTGCTTTGCGAGCCACAGGCATTAAAGTTTTGAGTGAGCAATTTGGCTGCTGCATAAAATAGTTGATGCTGGAGCCCATCCCTTCCGGGGCTGAGACGAAAAATGTGTGAGCCGGAGGCTGAGGAACTCTGAGCTAGCGCACGCTGACTCGGCTTAGAGGGAACACCGGCGACTGGACCGGCCACCCTCCCCACCGGGCAGGGGATGCCCGTGTCCTGCAAGCCCGCAGCGCTGAGGAAAGAAGTCCGGGGGACAGAGTTTTGGTTGTGCCTTTGGAGTGTGTGTGTCGAGTGAAGGGTGTGAGTTTGTGGGAGGGGGGCGTCCACGAGCAGGATCTGACCCCCTTCCCTTCCCTCCCGCAGCCCTGAAGAAGCCGGTGGGCAAGACGAAGGAGGAGCTGGCCCTGGAGAAGAAGCGGGAGTTGGAGAAGCGCTTGCAGGACGTCAGCGGGCAGCTGAACTCGGCCAAGAAGCCCCCCAAGAAGGGTGAGCGAGCGAGCGAGCGTGTGCCAGGCCTCCCCCGCCCCCGGTCAGTCCCTCAGCTGCCTGCGGGGCCCGGCCACTAACTCCAGCCTCCTCTTTCTCTTTCTCTCCCGCCCAGCCAACGAGAAGCCGGAGTCGCTGCAGCAGCAGCAGCAGGCGGTGTCGGTCTCCCGGCTGAGCGCCAGCAGCTCCAGCTCCGACTCCAGCAGCTCCAGCTCCTCGTCCTCCTCCTCCGACACGAGCGACTCGGACTCCAGCTAGGCGGCCGACGGGAGGTGGGGGGCGGGACGCACACACAGAGAGAGGAGGAGGAGGCCCCCCCCGGCACGGAAGAGGTTCTGCAGGACCAGAACTCGGCGGGAAGGAGGACCGGCTGTGCCCGGCAAGGGAGGGGGGCGAGGGGGAGCCCCCCCCTGCGGCCGGCTGCCTCGCCCCCCCCTTTGGACTTTGGGGCACAAGCTGCCCCCCCCCCCGGCTGTGTTTGTGCTGTGGCATGGGGGCGGGCGGGTGGGGGAGCTCTGTACAGTTTGTGTCCCCCCCAGCAAGGGCGGGGGCAGCAGTGTTTTACCGTTTGGTTGAATTAAAACTTGTGGTTTTTATGAAGCGTTCAGCAAGTTTGGTTTGTGAGGGCCTCCCTCTCTCCCAGGAAGGGGCCGGCTGAGTGGGGAGGGGGTGGTGGGCCGCCTGGGCCTCACCCGCTCGGGCCGGGACCCCCCCACGCAGTTTGGGGAGGGGAGGGGAGAGTGCTGCTGCTCCCGCCGGCGGCCAAGGAGGCTCTTTTATTTATTTCTCCATCCGTGGTTTTCCCTGGGCGGTGGAGCCCCCGTGCACCCCCTGTGGATGTCCCTGGGCGAAAGGGAGACAGCATGTTCTTCACCCACCCACCCCAGGGGGACGGGGCAGACCCCGGCTCCCCCCTTGGGGTGTTTTTTTTTATGTTGACTGTACAATTCTTTTTCTACTGTTCCTTTGATTCTCCCCCCCTTCCCCGCCCTTGTAGAACTCCTGGGGCTCCGTTTTCATCTTACTGTATGTTAAACTTTCTGGCTCTTTAACATGTAAATAAAAAAAAAAATATTATGCACCCTGGTGCCGCCTTTGTGACGAGAGGTGGAAGGGGGGGCGGGGTTTGACTGCGGAGGGGCCACGGCGGTGAAGGCCCCGGTTCCCCTGCCCGATTCCGTGGTCTTGCCTCAGAGGCGTGGGGGGGGGGCCCCTTCCACACTAGGAGCTGGTTTGTGTTTGCTCGGGAGTCCACCTTGTCGGTAAGTGGACGGGGAGTGTGAGGCATGTCCCTTCAGGACATGTTGTTGGCCAGAGCATGTGCTTGAGGCACTGGCAAAGGGGACGGGCCAATCAAAAATCCCCATCGAGTCAATTTGGGGTGGGCTTTGGGTGGCTTACTTATTTCTTCAGCTGAGTTAATTTGGCTTTCCGAGGAGACCGAATGGGGGAGAGTGTTGTGGTCAGGGCTCAGGTGGGGTGTCGCCTGGCGCTGCCACCACTCTGGATTTAGGATCCCTGAAGAAGAAGAAAAGAGATTGGATTTATACCCCGCCCTTCACTTGGTGTCTCAGAGCGGCTTACAAGCTCCTCTCCCTTCCCCTCCCCACTACAGACACCCTGTGAGGTAGGCGGGGCTGGAGAGAGCTCTGACGGAAACGGCTCTTTTTCAAGGACAGCTGTGCCAGAGCTTGTGACCGACCCAAGGTCACACCAGCAGGTGCAAGTGGAGGAGTGGGGAATCAAACCCGGTTCTCCCAGATGAGAGTCCGCGCACTTAACCACTACACCAAACTGGCTCTAGAAGGCCCAGAGCACCCTCCCAAGACGTTTAGACCCCACCCACCCCCTTTTGGCCAAAACGAGCGTGAGGACCAGGCAGACTGAACAATGAAAACAGTTTATTTTATAGGAGGCCAAACAACAAGGGTGCAGAATAATAACAGTAAGGGGGTGAAAAGAAAACCAAATGCCGTAACTATATACTGTCCCTGGCTCATTATTTCCAGTGGCCTTAAACTACTCCCCTTTCCCTTGGGATGAGGATTTCTTCCCCACAGCAGCCTCCCTTCTGGTCCTGTTCCCTGGGAAGAAGAACAGCAGCTCCTCTGGCACCAGCCCTCTTCTTCCCTATTGCCCAAAATCGGTGCCAAAACTTCCCAAGGCCTTCTGGGATTTGTTGGGCCAGGCTCCCTTGGCCTAGTAGGCCTCTGGTGGCACAGCCCAGATCCTGACAGTCATAATGCTGGGTGACTTCCCAGAATCAACAGGAGGTGCAGTAATTATTGTAGGGCATTCTGTGTGGTATAGCTAGAAAGATCCTAAGATTGTCTGGCAGCCTTAAGTTCTAACTCTTTCAATGTTGTGCACCACTAGGTGGCGAGCTACACTTATTTTTGGGGCCTCAGCAAGGTCACCCGGCTGACTTCATGTGGAGGAGTGGGGAACAATGTTCCGTCTAAGCTGTGGAGTCTTGTGAGCAAAAATTCTACTTTTGTGAGCTACTGGCATTAAAGCTGTGAGAGAGCAATTCGGCTGCTGCATCAATTAGTTTGCTCTGGAGCCCTCCTTCCTGAGCAAAGACAAAAATGTGTGAGCCGGAGGCTAAAAAACTGTGAGCTAGCTCACACTCAGCTTAGAGGGAACACGGGTGGGGAATGAAACTTGGTTCTCCAGATTTTAGAGGCTGTCGCTCTTAACTGCCGCAACACTTCTTTTCTTTTAAAAGTTGGAAGGTTGCCCAACCGACCAGCAGCACAGCTTCTGGCAAAACAGGCGTAATTTGACAATAAGCAAAGCCAAAAGCATTTAAACACAGAAATGGCTGTTTCTTATGAGACCACTTTGGGGGGACGGGGACGTGAGAGGGATATTTTCTTCTCTCCTAAAATACTAGGACTCGAGGGCATTCCATGAAGTTGATGGGCAGTAGGTTCAGGCAATACTACTTTACGCAGTGTTTAAAATTGTGGAATTCGCTGCCAGAGGGTGCAGTGATGACCGCGGGGTATAGACAACTTTTTAAAAGGGGACTAGGCTGATTAACAGGATGAGTCTCAGTGTCTACTAGCCACGGTGCCTGTGGAGAACCTCCACGTTCCATTCAGAGGCGCTAAGCCTTCGAATGCCAGAGCCAGGAGGGTACTATTGGGGAACGCCAGTTTTGATGTAGTGGTTAGGGAGTGACAGACTCAAATCTGGAAGAACTGGGTTTGATTCCCCGCCTCCTCCACATGCAGCCCGCTGGGTGACATTGGGTCAGTCACAATACTCTCAGAGCTCTCTCAGCCCCACCTACCTCACAGGGTGTCTTGTGGGGAGGAGGAAGGAAAGGGGAGGGTCAGCTGCTCTGAGACTCCTCCAGGTAGTGAGAAGCGGGGTCTAAAAACCAGCTCTTCTGTGCCCTGTGGTTGGTCTTCCAGAGGAACTGGTTGGCTCCCGAGGGAGCACGCTGGACTGGATGGACCATTGGTCTAATCCGGCAGGGCTCTTCTGAGGTTCTCTGTACTTAAGGCTTGGTTGTGCCGTAGAATTTGACACACGGCCAATAAGGCGCTTAGGGGAAGGGGCCGTGGCTCAGTGGACCCCGGGGTCTGAAGACAGCTTCACGTTCTAGTAAGAACATAAGAGAAGCCAATGTTGAATCAGGCCAACGGCCCATCTAGTCCAACACTCTGTCACACAGCGGCCAAAACATACCAGGTGCCATCAGGAGGTCCAGCAGTGGGGCCAGGGCACCAGAAGCCCTCCCACTGCTGCCCCCTCCAGCAACAAGAATAGAGTGCATCACCTGCCCCAGACTGAGAGTTCCCATCTATACCCTGTGGCTAATAGCCACTGATGGACTTCTGCTCCAGATGTTTATCTAATTCCCTCTTGAAACTGTCCATGCTTGCAGCTGCCACCACCTCCTGTGGCAGTGAGTTCCATATGCTAATCACTCTTTGGGTGAAGAAGGACTTCCTTTTATCTGTTCTAACCCGACTGCTCAGCAATTTCATGGAGTGCCCATCAGAGTTCTTGCATTGTGAGAAAGGGAGAAAAGGACTTCTTTCTCAACTTGCTCAATCCCATGCATAATCTTATAAACCTCGATCATGTCACCCCTCAGCCGTCATTTCTCCAAGCTAAAGAGCCCCAAGCATTTTAACCTTTCTTCATAGGGAAGGTGTTCCAACCCTTTGATCATTCTAGTTGCCCTTCTCTGCACTTTTTCATTTTCCATATTTCCTTAACAGACGGGCAATAGAACCTGTCCCACGCTCTCAACAAGGATGGGGGGGAAGTTCACACTCCCAATACTTTCGCCACACTCCTGAGACTTGACCCCTTCAAAAGGGGATTAGATAGATTCACGGAGGATAAGTCTTGTTAACGGCCACGGTGGCTGAGGGGAACCTCCACATTCAGAGAGGCAGTCAACCTCTTGAATCCCAGAGCCAGGAGGCAACATCAGGGGAAGGCCTCAGCATCTATATGCCTGGTGGCTAGCCATTCCAGAGGAACCGGTTGGCCCTTGTGTGAAGTTGCTGGACTAGATGGGCCCTCGCTGGTCTGGTCTTAATGGATCTTCTTATAGGGAGTTTCCAGATTCAGAGGCCGATTCCCCATGGGAGGCAACATCAGAGGAAGGCCTCGGCCTCTGCCCTGTTGCTGGCCCTGCAGAGGAACTGGCTGGCCCCTGTGTGAGATGGGAGGCTGGACTAGATGGACCCTCACTGGTCTGACCCAGCAGGGCTCTTCTGGTGTCCTTATCGGGGGAAGGCCTCGGCCTCTGCCCTGTTGCTGGTCCTCCAGAGGAACTGGCTGGCCACTGTGTGAGACAGGAGGCTGGAGTCTGGACTGGATGGACCCTCCCTGGTCTGACCCAGCAGGGCTCTTCTGGTGTCCTTATCAGGGGAAGGCCTCGGCCTCTCTGCCCTGTTGCTGGCCCTCCAGAGGAACTGGCTGGCCCCTGTATGAGACAGGAGGCTGGACTGGATGGACCCTCCCTGGTCTGACCCAGCAGGGCTCTTCTGGTGTCCTTATCAGGGGAAGGCCTCGGCCTCTCTGCCCTGTTGCTGGCCCTGCAGAGGAACTGGCTGGCCCCTGTGTGAGACGGGAGGCTGGACTAGATGGACCCTCACTGGTCTGACCCAGCAGGGCTCTTCTGGTGTCCTTATCGGGGGAAGGCCTCGGCCTCTGCCCTGTTGCTGGTCCTCCAGAGGAACTGGCTGGCCCCTGTGTGAGACAGGAGGCTGGAGTCTGGACTGGATGGACCCTCCCTGGTCTGACCCAGCAGGGCTTTTCTGGTGTCCTTATCAGGGGAAGGCTTCGGCCTCTCTGCCCTGTTGCTGGCCCTCCAGAGGAACTGGCTGGCCCCTGTATGAGACGGGAGGCTGGACTGGATGGACCCTCCCTGGTCTGACCCAGCAGGGCTCTTCTGGCGTCCTTATCAGGGGAAGGCCTCGGCCTCTCTGCCCTGTTGCTGGCCCTGCAGAGGAACTGGCTGGCCCCTGTGTGAGACGGGAGGCTGGACTAGATGGACCCTCCCTGGTCTGACCCAGCAGGGCTCTTCTGGTGTCTTTATCAGGGGAAGGCCTCGGCCTCTCTGCCCTGTTGCTGGCTCTCCAGAGGAACTGGCTGGCCCCTGTGTGAGACAGGAGGCTGGACTGGATGGACCCTCACTGGTCTGACCCAGCAGGGCTCTTCTGCTGCTCTTACCAGGGGAAGGCCTTGGCCTCTCTGCCCTGTTGTTGGCCCTCCAGAGGGACTTGGCTGGCCATTAGGACAAATTTAGAGTCCAGTGGAGGCACCTTTAAGACCAACAAAGGTTTATTCAAGGTATGAGCTTCCATGTGCAAAGCACTCTTTTTCAAATACAGTGGCATGGGCGGTAAGATTCAAACTTACAGAGGCTGAACAACAAATTAACATTTAACATGATAAAGATGTTTTAAGTATGCAGAGACAAGACTAAATCAGGCTATAAGGTCACCAGTTGCTTAATTAAGGGGGGGGGGAAGGACAGCAAAGCCATAAATACGTCAAAATAGGGGATGAATGTGTAAAGGCGTCTTTTCTAACTGGGAAGTAAACTGAGACCATCTCTCAGGCGTGGAGGTAACGTAACAGAATATTTGTCTTTCTTTTTTGAGGCGGCTGCAGTGGTATGTCAGCAAAACACTCCAATATTCCTTGCATCACATTCAGTATTTTAATATACTGCACTGAAAAAGGAATACAGTAAAATACAGAGGATGTATAGTCCTTCTTGTTGAGAATACATACGTGAGGATTGAATGCGTTAGCGTATCTAATGAGATAAGAAACCAATATCCCTGTTGAGCCCTGGGGAGGTTTTTGTTCTAAGTGTTGTAATAACTTGTAATTCAGCAGTTTCCCTTTCCATTCTGTTCCTGAACCTCCTTTGTAATAAAACAGCTACTTGAAGGTCATCCATTGAGTGTCCCGGAAGGTTGAAGTGTCCTCCTACAGGTTTCTCAGTCCTGTGATTTCTCATGTGAGATTCGTGTCTATTTATCCTTTAGCGTAGGGTTTGTCCGATGTCGAGAGCCAAAGGGAAATGTTGATATTCAATGTCATATACAATGTTAGAAGATGAGCAAGTGAATAAGCCCGAAACGGTGTAGTTGATAGGTTCTGTGATTGTGTTGTCTGGGGGTAAAGGTAAAGGTTCCCTTGCTCGAAAGCCAGTCGAATCCGACTCTAGGGTTGCGGTGCTCATCTCCCTTTCAAAGCCGGAGAGCCAGCGCTGTCCGAAGACGTTTCCGTGGTCATGTGGCCGGCATGACTAAACACCAAGGCGCACCGAACGCTGTTCCCTTCCCACCGAAGTGGTACCTATTTATCTACTTGCAATTTCTTGCTTTCCAACTGCTAGGTTGTCTGGGTGTATGAGGCAACAAAGTTGACATCCGGGTTTATTGCAAGCTCTGGTACCACAGTGTCCATGTTCAAATTAGATATTGCATTATTGTGGGTGGGGAGTTGAGACGAGAGCTGTCTGGCCACTGTGTGAGACAAGATGCTGGACTAGATGGACTCTCCGTGGGCTGATCCAGCAGGCCTCTTCTGCTGTTGTCAATCCCCTCGAAAAAGATGGAACGCCTCGCCTTCACCACGTTCTCAGGGGTGTCAGTGACTTCATCACACCAAGGGAAGTTCGGGATGATGATTATGCTCGGCTCCATCCTCCGGTTTCGTGGGCGGGTACGGTTCATGCCCGGGGATCTCAAGGGTGCCTCTGTACTTTGCAACCAGGCCTCCCTCTGCACCGTGGTTTCCTCAAATTCAGACCCATCTGCCCTTCAGACCCTCTCTGGGCCTGCGAATCCAAGGAGAGAATTCGCACCAAGAGCCCACACAAGGGATACAGTTAATCGGAGCCGTCGGGGGACACAACCAAAACACGTGCCTGTCTCCCAGACGAAAGCAGCATACCCTTCCCCCAACTGGGCTCTGTCCAACAGGCTCAAGAGGTTTAGGGAAGCAACTATCCCAGAATTTGTGGCAGGGAAAGGGCGTTCGGGAGCACTTGGAAGACTTAACAAAATTTGTGGCTTTCGTGAGTCATCATGACTCACTTCTTTCAGATAGAGGAGAGGAGAGAACCAGTGCTAAACACCTTCCAAAGGTTTTGCCTCTGCCAACCCTTTAGCGGCAGAGTTCGTCCAGGATTTATCTATCAAAAAGATGATTCTCAACCTTTAATTCTGATAATACAAAATCATTAACGGGTGGGGGGAGTTTGGTTCTTGGACCTTTAACCAGCAAACCAGACAGAACACCTGTGGAGACTTTTGTCTTTTATTGAGAAAATAAATTGTTCTCTTTATTAAGACAGGGGGGAACGCAAGCAAATAAAAGTTAACCCTACCATTACTGCAAAGATGAATGCTAAAATGATCAAAGATCCTAACACTGGTTTAACCAGGTTTCAGCTTTTTGCCTCACTGCTTTGTTGTTGTTTTTCAGTCCCACAGTCGAGTCTGACTCTTTGCGACCCCATGAACCATGCCATGCCCTCCTGTCTTCCACCGTCCTCCGGAGTTCGCTCAATTTCATGTCCATTGCATGGATAACACTGTCTAACCATCTCATCCTTTGCCGTCCCCTTCTTTGACCTTCATTCTTTCAGTCCTGTCTGACTCTTGGTGATTCTATGGACCAGCTCTCTCTGCGTTTTCCAATCTTGTACTGTTTCTTTGAGTCGGTCCATGCTCAGGCTGGTGTCAACTTTTATGGTGTCTAGCCATCGTGTTCTTTGGCCGCTCGGTTTCCTTTTGCCGCTAACCAATCCAAGCATAATGCTTTTTTTCTAGAGAGTTCTTCCGCATGACGTGGACGAAATCAGTCGGTTGCAGTTTTGTGATTTTTCCTTCCAATGACAAGTCTGGGTTTATGCTCTCCAGTGCTTGCTTGTTTGTCACCTTTGCTGTCCACAGAATGCGCAGGAGCCTTCTCCAGCACCGCTGCTCAAATGAGTCCATTTTCCTCCTGTCTTGCCCCTTCATGGTCCAACTTTCGCCGCCATCGGTTGCTACGGGGAACACAGGAGCACAGACTGATCTGAATTGGTTGCTAGGCCGATGTCCTTCCTCTTCCATATTCGATCCATGCTCATCATTGCTGTGCGACCCAGCGTGATTCGACGTTTTATTTCTGGACTGGATTCGCCGTTTTGGTATATCTGGGATCTTAAGAAAGCGAATTCTTCCGCACATTCGATCTCTTCATTGTCAACTGCTATTTTGACGTTTCTCGGTGGTCATGAACTTGGCCTTTTTGGTGTTTAGGAAGAGGCCAAGCTTCTCACTTTCCTCTTTGACTTTCTTGATCAGGTACTTCCAGGCCTTCTTTAGTTTCCAAGAAGAGGGTTGTGTCATCAGCATATTGAAGACGGTTGATATTCCTTCCTCCAATCTTTACCCCAATTTTTGATTCTTCCAACTCTAACTTAAAATCACAGAGTTGGAAGGGGCCATACAGAGACCATCTAGTCCAACCCCGTGCCCAATGCAGGACCTGCCTAAAGCACCTCTGACAAATATTTGTCCAGACTCTTCTTGGAAGCTGCCAGTGAAGGGGAACTTACCACCTCCCTGGGCAGCCGATTCCACCTTTGGACCGCTCTGACTGTGAAAAAGGTTTTCCTGATATCCAGCCGATGCCTTCCTGCACGTAATTTAAACCCGTTGCTTCAGGTCCCGTCCTCTGCTGCCAACTGGAACGGCTCCTTGCCCTCCTCCAAAGGACAGCCCTTCAGATATTTAAAGAGAGCAATCATGTCCCCCATCAGTCTCCTCTTCTCCAAACTAAACATTCCCACGGCCCTTAGCCTTTCCTCATAGGGCTCAGTCTCCAGACCCCTGATCATCCTTGTCGCTCTCTTAAGAACATAA